>NW_007362514.1:76506-102937 GCF_000346735.1 Prunus mume
AAAGGGGAAAGAGGCATTGATCTTCTTGAATTAATCTACACTGATGTATGTGGGCCATAGTCCACTACATCAAGGGGTGACTTTTCTTACTTCACTACGTTCACTAATGATTACTCTCGGTTGGGCTATGTATACCTAATAAAGTACAAGTCCGAGGCATTTGAAAAGTTCAAAGAATTCAAAAACGAAGTTGAAAAACAAACAGGAAAGAGTATCAAGATTCTAAGATCATATCGAGGAGGAGAATACTTGAGTACTGAGTTTCTTGAATATCTCAGGAAACATGGCATCCTATCTCAGTGGACTCTACCTGGAACTCCACAACTTAATGGTGTCTTCGAAAGGAGAAACCGAACATTGATGGTAATGGTCCAATCAATGATGAGTACTACTGACTTGCTAGTATTGTTTTGGGGATATGCACTTCAAACTGCAGCATACCTGCTAAGCAAAGTACCTTCCAAATCTGTGCCCAGAACACCATATGAAATGTGGTTTGGAAGGAAGCCAAGTCTCAATCATCTTAAGATATGGGGTTGTTCGGCTTATGTCAAGAAGCATAATATTGACAAGCTAGACGCTATATCAGAAATGTGTAGATTCATTGGATATCCAAAGGAAACTTTAGGATACTATTTCTACCATCCAAACGAACTAAAGGTTGTTTGTTACAAGATCTTCAAGATTTCTTGAGATTGATTTTGCATTGGATGACACCTATGTGCAAAAGGTTGAGCTCAAGGAAGAGTCTGGAGAGCCTCATGAACCTGAAGTAGAGTCTGATCCAGTTAACGATCTGGTCCCTTTACCCACACTCACCCAACCTCCACATAGGTCTAAATGGATTAGTAAAGCACCTGGTAGATATCTGGGCTCACACCATGTTCTTATCATGAGAGATGACATGGAAGATCCTAAAACCTACACGAAGACTATGTTGGACATTGACTCAAAGAAATGGCAGGAAGCCATGAAGTTTGAGATGGATTCTATGTATGCCAACCAAGTCTGCACTCTGGTTTACCCTCCCAAAGGTATTGTACCAATAGGAAACAAATGGGTCTTCAAGAGGAAGAAAGGCTCAAATGTTAAAGTGGAGACCTATAAAGCTAGATTAGTAGCTAAAGGCTACAAATAAAAGGAGGCAATTAACTATAAAAAAACTCTCTTCTATAGTAATGATAAAATCCATCTGCATACTTCTCGCCACAGCAGCATATTATGACCACGAGATATGGCAGATGGATGTGAAAATGACTTTTCCTAAATGGCCACCTTCAGGAAGAAATCTACATGGATCAACCTAAAGGATTCATATGTAAACATTAAGAGAAGAAAATATACAAACTTCAAAGGTCAATCTATGGACTGAAGTAGGCTTCAAGGGGTTGCAACATTCATTTTGATGAAGCCGTTAAAGGTTATGGTTTTAGCCAAAATGAAGATGAACCTTGTGTGTATAGGAAAAACAGTGGGAGCGCAGTAGTATTCCTCGTGCTATATGTAGATGACATATTAATATTTGGAAACGACATAGGCATGTTGACCTCTGTGAAACTATGGTTATCAAAGACCTTCTCAATGAAGGATCTAGGATATGCATCTTACATACTGGGTATCAAGATCTATAGGGATAGATCGAGAAAACTAATTGGATTATCTCAATCCCTGTATGTGGACAAGGTGCTCGGAAGATTCCAAATGGAACATTCCAAGAAGGGTTTTCTGCCAGTCAGACATGGTATTCACTTGTCTGAGAGCATGAGCCCTAAAACCCTAGAAAAGTGATACAGATGAGCAGGATCCCATATGCCTCTGCAATTGGGAGCCTAATGTATGCCATGCTATGTACGAGGCCTGATATCAGCTATGCTATGAGCATCACAAGCAGATATCAATCAAACTCAGGATCAGAACACTAGAGTGTTGTAAAGATTGTGTTAAAGTACCTTAGAAGGATAAGGATATGTTTCTAGTCTATGGGGGAAACCCGGAATTACTGGTGGAAGGAAATACAGACTCAGATTTCGAATTTGATGTTGATGATCAAAAATCCACTACTGGATATGTGTTCACATTGAATGGAGGGGCAATCAGTTGGAGATGTTGCAAGCAGAGCTCCACTGCGGACTCCATAACTGAAGCAGAGTACATAGCTGCTTCAAAAGTAGCAAAGGAAGCGATCTGGATGAAGAAGTTCATTACTGAACTTGGAGTGGTTCCAAGCATTGAGTCACTAGTCATTTTATACTGTGACAACAAGGGGGTTATAACACAAGTCAAGGAACCAATGTCTCATCAAAGATCCAAGCACATTCAGAGGTGCTATAACTTAATCAGGGAATATGTTGCTGATGGAAATATTAGTGTGCTCAAGGTGGCTTCAATAGACAACATAGCAAATCCACTCACAAAGCCTATGAGTCAGCTTCAGCTGAACCGACACATGGAGAAGATGGGTATTAGATACATGTCAGATTGGCTTTAAAGTGCAAGTGGGAGATTGTTAGAAATATGCTCTTAAAGCCAACTAATTATGTAATAGTTAGAGTTAAGGACATCTTTGATAAAAGACATATTAAGTTATCAATAGGCAAGAAAGGTTGTTTTATACATTAAATTATCCTATATTATCTTTCAATATGCAGAACAACCATAGTCCAAGGAATACACAAGTGGATATGAGAGCTATGTAATGAGATTGCATACATGGAGACTTCTCATCATCCCTAAATCCTGAATATGTTCTTGGTCATAGGAATATTGATTAGGCGTCAATATTCCGCAAAGACGATTACACATAGTATCGTCTTTATATGTAGGGAATGGCAAGGTCTTAAGTCATTAAATGTGGAGACAGATCGATATGTGTGTAGGTGCTTGTAGAAGAACAAGTACACTGAACGCGATCCAACACATGAGTTACAGCTTGGAAGTCTTTACTCACATGTCAAGCTGGAACTCATTAATTGCATGGTGCAAACTAATCCTTAGACATGAAGCATCATAGATGTTTTGTGGCTATGTTGTTAATCTTTGAGGGCATTGTACTGTGATGCTGAATTAGGCATAGCTTAAAGGTGTTCATCAGGATTCTCGATAGAGTCATGGAAGCAAATGAATACACAACAAGGAATCTCTACTCTCAGTAAAGGAGAGAGAATACTCTAAGATATGATTGGCAAATCTCTGCGCAGAGTAGTGGATAAGACTTGAAAGAAGAAGTCTTCAAATATTACCAGGATAATCACATTCAATGAATGATTCACATTAGGACATTGACAATCAGATTCCATGATCTAGTAATGTGAATAAGGAGTATTGACATAAGAGAAGGATTCAATTGCACAGCCATTCCAATTTGAATAGGTTCTTTCACAATGTCTCATTTAGCTTGGATAACCGTGAGGCGACAACCATGGTTTGTAGATGTCCTAAAAGGTTTCAATTAACCTTTATTAATAGGAAGAATTAAATTCTGAAATTTAATTCGTATATCATCTTTGAGGAGTTGAGTCAACCCACTACCTTACTAAAGGGAACCTATAGATCTACACACCAAAAGAATGTGATTAGTGGTACAAATGAGGAGAAATGAAATGAGGAGACACTAGTCAATGGTTCATAATCAAATGTCAAAGTCAACGGTCAAAAGTCAGTATGTTGACCAAAGCAATTGACCAAAGTCAAATAGTTTGACTAGGTCAATTAAGTAAGACTATAATTATAATTTAATAGTTAAATTATAATTAAAAGATTAATAATGTAATTAATATTGACATATAGAAATATTGGATTGTGCTTTTAAATACGATTTAAAAGGAAAGAGACAAAATTGCCCAAAAGGCTATTGGGCCTAAGGGAAAAGTGACATAAGATGACATGACTCGAGGACCAAATGGAGCCACAAATAACCATCCAATTGCCTTTTGTATTGTCCTATATAAACTAAGTGTTGGAGAAAATGTAGCAAGGGTTTTTGGTCTTCTACTTTGGTTGATGAGTGATCATCTTTGTATCTCATCTTCCGTAAATCAAAAATTGTTCCAATCAAGAAGTAGACTAGCATCTATACTTCTTGATCGTCTTCTCTTCATCTCTAGGAGCATTTGATGTGGTGAGGTAGAGGACTCCAATCTTGGAGCCTTGAGGTGAATGAGTCAAAATCAAGAGAAACAAAAGGCATTTCCAACAAAGGTGTTCATTCTTGAGAAATCAAGAAAAGGTCATTAAGGGTAAAAGATCTATTCCGTTTTTCTTTTTTCTATTTGTGTTCAAAGAGACTAGGCTAAGATACTTGGTTTAGAATGAAAAAAAAGTTTTAGCTCAACTAGTATAAACAAAATGAATCCACCATTTAGAATGTTTTTGTTGTATAGGTTGTGGCTAAAGTTCATTTCCTAAGCATTTGATGCATGTTTCCTTCAAATCTTCAGTTAAGTGAGTGGACATGTGTGAAGCATATAAGTGCATTTTCAGCGTTGAAGGCTGGCCTGGGTAGGAGGGGGCTTGAGGCCCTGTGCCCGGTTGTAGCGGGCTTTGGCAGCCCTAGCAAATGGTAGGGGCTACCAAACCGGGCAAGCCCAAAGACAGATTGAGCCTGAGCTCATGCCCAAGGGCTGATGGTGTCAATCCTACTTTCCGCCAACGGCTACAAGCCAAGTGGCTCGTCCTGGTGTGTCTGATCCTAATTTCTCCTCCAATCCAACGGCTGTTGCTTTTTCATAAAATACCAAAAAATTCTGAATTTTTTTCTATAAATACCTACCAATATTCTTCACTTTCCACACCAAATTTTCTTCACTTTCCAAATTTCATGTGTAAAAATACAAATGTCCTCTTCCATCAAAGTCGAAGGGTTGTGGACAACCATGGAAGATGTTTTTTTTTTTTTTTTTTGTGAGTGTTGGGTCCAAGTTGGTCATTGCTAGATCACGAGTAATGAGATGAAGTTCTCTCATATGTGAAGAAAAATTCATGCCGAATTTTGTGAAAGATCGAGTTCGACTCATACGGAAATGACCTTAGTTAGTAGATGAATTTTTTTGAATAAAGAGTTAGGGAAGTGGAGAGATGCATTGGTAAAAGCAAGGGACAACGTTCGAAGCCGCGAAAATCTTGGCAATGAAGTAAATTATTTGTAATTGCCATTTTATTAAATTTAATGTCCTATTTTTTGAATTTTTCTTGCATTTCTAATTTATTTTTTAAAATTAAAGATTATGCAAACACAAATGTGATTCGGTGCCATTGGCCAAGGCAAAAAATCTTTCAACAATCACCAATGTTGGGAGGTTGTGAAAAATTGTTCGAGATTCAAAATTATTCCCATGGGTCCGACCATTGTGTTGAATGACATGCCGTTCCACTATTCACCGGCATCGGATTCACTGTTGGAGTCCCTAATGAATCAAGACTCACCAATCCAAAGGGAGCCAAGGCTTATTGGGAGAAAGGTGGCAAAGGCCAAGTGAATGAGTAATTCGACCAATGATTGTGCAAAAGTTTTGGAGCAAATTGCTCTGAATGACACAATGAGAATTAAGAGAGACATGAAAAGAGATGCTGATGAGAAGGCAAGAGATGAAGTCATTGCAAGAGAAAGGGAGTATGCACACAAACAAGACATGGACAAAAAGGATCAGGAAACCATGGCTATGAATACGAGCCATATGTCCCCTGAAACAAAGTCATTTTGGAAGCTAAAATGAAGGGATGTTATGAGAAGAAGGTTTTTTCGTGTCAATGAACCTAGCAACACCGATTGGTTAAATGATGAAAACCATTAGGCTGTATAGAGAAGTGTTGACATTTATTAATTAGTTGTATTGTTTGTCTTTTATTTAATTAGTTGTATTGTTTGTCTTTTATTTAATTGGTTATATTGCTTGTCTTTTATTTAATTAGTTGTATTTAAAACATTGCATACATCAAAACAAAGCATAATTCATTACAAAACACAAAGAAAGCATAATTCATTAAAAAAACACAACCAAAGCATAATTCAAAACAAAACACAAACAAAGCATAATTCAACACAAATCATAATTAAAAACAAAGCATTAAACTTAACTTCATTGACCGTGATTGTTTCTCAGTGCCCATAAGTGCTCTATCAAGTCAACTTGATGTTGTTCATGAACATAAGAATATTGCATTTTTGTATAAGGGTCAATCATACGGTTGATGTAACGACCGTCCCTAATCAACGGTTTGTGCTGCAGTGGTTGTCTATTTGTTCCCACAAGCCAGTCATAAATTCTTGTCAATGCCGTATTCATGGGATCAGGTTTGAACGCCTCTGGTTCATCATAGTCATACTCATCCTCCACAATCATGTTATGGAGGATGATGCACGTCATCATAGTGCTCCGAAGCACATCTTCATCAAACATATGAGCAGGCCTTCTAATGATTGCTCACTGAGCTTGGAGGATACCAAAACACCTTTCCACATCTTTCCTATAACCCTCTTGATAGTAGCAAATGATTTTTCCTTCTTTGATTGGGGATGTGGAATTGTTTTGACGAATGTTGTCCACCTTGGGTAAATTTCATATGCTAGGTAGTACCCACTCAAGTAGACGGTATTATTGATTTCATAGGTGATCTGAGGGGCTTGACCTCTCAACACATTGTTGAACACCGGGGATTGACCGACCATGTTGAAGTCGTTTTGAGATCCCGCAACTCCGAAAAAGGCATGCTAAACCTAAGTTTCGAATTATGCAACGACTTCCAAAATTATACTTTTTTGGCCCTTCATATTCCCCTAATCTCCTTGCCAGACAGTTGGGCATTCTTCCATTGTCAGTGCATACAATCGATGCTTCCAATCATTCCGGGGAAACCTCGAGCCTCAACTTTTTGTAGAAGTCTTTGGAGATCCCTAGGTGTAGGTTTGCAGAGGTAATCCCTCTTGTAGAGAGTTTCGATTGCATCACAGAATCTGACCAAGCTCTCTAGGATAATGGATTTCCCTATTCTAGCAATCTCATCCATCTGGTCTGCACATGCGCTAAACGCCAGCATTCGTAAAGAAGCTGTAAGTTTTTTTTCCGGAAGAAGACCCAAAACCCCAATAGCATCATACTTCTGAACGAAGTATGCATCATAATTGCAGACATCATACATGATTTTATTGAACAAATATGGCTGCATTCTATATCGGCCTCAAAAATCAAAACTAGAGTACAATGAATTTGGAATAAAGTAATCTTCCAAGAGATTCTTACTCCGAGAATACCTACGTCGGTCCACGTTTGGGCCACAATCGAATTGTGAACCACAGTGGTCTTGGCTTGATTGATGGAGCATACCCACTGCCATGGCAACTTGATCATCATCTTCTTCCTCCTCCCTTTCTTCTTTAGCTTGTTCGTGTCTTCTTTCTTCATTTTCTTGCTCTTGTCTCTCTAACAACCTCCTCGTATAAGACATTGAGAGTAAAATGTGTTTGCTAAAATCTGAAAAATGAAAGGATAGATAGGATATGGTGTGAGAGGTCTGAGTAGAGTCTGTGCTTTTATTGAGGGATTTAGAAGATAGAGATGACACGTGGCGCAATTTTACATGGTGAAAATCTTATCTGAAATATGAGATTTGTATTTTATAATAAATATCGACACGTGGCAAGCGAGAATTTTATCCAAAAATCTTATCTGAAATTTGAGATGTCAATTTTATAATAAATATGGACACGTGACAACTGAAAATATTATTTGAAAATTTTATATGAAATATGATATGTGAATTTTATAATAAATATTGACACGTAGCAACCGAAAATCTTATCCAAATTAATCGTTTAAGTATATAAAATTAAAAAAAAAATTAAAGTGAATAGTAATTGCCTTTTGCCATGACAATGGGTGGGAACACAACTTGCTTTTTGCAAAGGCTACCACTATTCATGTGAATAGTAACAGCTTTTGCTTTCCATTGCCATTTGTTATGGCAAATAGGTGAAAATGCTCTAAGAGGGGGACACCAATTTCGGGAATTGGTGATCTGCTCTCATTTTAACATGGGAGAACACATTCTACTATCAATGTCTTCCACGCGTCAGGGGTAGTTGGAATTTTATCGCTTTTCCTTTTCTCTGTCATGGGTAGACGACGGCGTTTTCATGAGGTAGATCTGAAGTGTGCTCTTCGCCTACCCATACCGAACTTACGCGCGTAATTTCCAACTACCCATTCTCTCTCTCTCCATCATCGTCTACCTTAATTTCACACGCACACAAATTGACTGTCTTTCTCTCTCTGCAAAAATTCCTATCCTTAACCCTAACCCTGAAATTCCTCCACCCATGGATCGCGTCACATGGCGAACCCAAGTCCTCTCGAATCATCTCAACCAACCTTCTATGTCCTCGCCTCTCTCCCCCAACCCATGCGTCGGCTTTTCTCCTCCTGAGCTCTCCGAGCCCTTCGAATTCGATACCAAGGAGATGCGCAAGCTCCTGGACGCCCACAATCTTGAGGACCGGGACTGGCTCTTCGGGCTGATGAAGCAGAGCAAGCTGTTTAATCCCAGAGAGGCCGGTGGCCGAGTGTTTGTCTCGCCTGACTACAACCAAAGCATGGAGCAGCAGAGAGAGATGACCATGAAGCGAATTGCCTACTTGTTGGATCGTGGGGTTTTCGAAGGTTGGCTTACGGAAAAAGGGGTCGAAGCTGAGTTGAGAAAGCTTGCGTTGCATGAGGTTATTGGGATTTATGATCACTCCCTTGCTGTGAAGCTCGGTGTCCATTACTTTTTGTGGTATGGGAATTTGGTTTATATCACATTTGTTTTTGCTTGTTTTATCCTTTTTTTTATTGCTCAACATGACTCGTTTAGACTTGTACGTGTATTTTTTCGTTTTCTGAGTATGGTGGCGTAGTCCATCTTAACTGAGGTAAAGACTATTGGTTGCGTTACATTTTATTGAAATTGGAAATAAATTCATAGTTCTTATTGATCTCAATGTCAATGAATTGAAGCTTAAATGTGAGATACGAATCAAATTGAGCCGAACGGAGGTTGAGTGAGGACCACAAGAAAACTGAAATCAAACACCAAGCAATTGAAGTTGAATGGCATTATTTTTTATTGAAAGGGTGAATTTTTTATTTGGTATAATGGGAACTAACCTTTGACCTCTACAAAAGTGACTAATTTGTTGATTTGGTTGGAATGTCAAGGAAGGAGTTCACTTATTATTAGGTTTTATGTTCATTGATGAATTTCAGGGGTAGTGCCATTCTGTTTTTTGGCACAAAGCGCCATCACGACAAGTGGCTGAGGGATACCGAGAATTATACAATCAAGGGTTGCTTTGCAATGTCAGAGTTGGGGCATGGGAGTAATGTATGTTGAGGTTGTTCAGTCATTTGGTCTGCATTCTCAGGCCTGTAGATGGATGCTTGCATACTCTTTTGCTAAGTTTTCACTGATGTTTTCAGGTTCGAGGAATTGAAACAGTCACCACTTATGATTCAAATACTGGAGAATTTGTCATTAATACTCCTTGTGAATCAGCTCAGAAGTATTGGATTGGAGGAGCAGCTAATGTAAGGATCACCCCCCCTTTTCTTTTTTTTTCCGTCTCTGTCTTTTTTATAATGCAAGGATAACATTAAAAAATGTGCATTTTTTTTAAATTTCTCGCCCTTAATTATACTCCACATCACTGCTGAATTCCTTATAAAGTTCCTCCTCCTGTGCTGTCTGTATACTGATATGGTGCTTTTGTTGTTGATGATTAGCATGCCACACACACAATAGTCTTTTCACAACTCAATATATCTGGGAAAAACCAAGGTGTCCATGCTTTTATAGCCCAGATCCGGGATGCAAATGGTAACATCTGTCCAAACATTCGTATTGCTGACTGTGGTCATAAAATTGGGTTAAATGGTGTTGATAATGGTCGAATATGGTAACGTTCATGTTTCTAGTTTTCATTTCATTTCACTATTAATGTCAATTACAGATTTCTGTAAGTTTCAACACCATGTGACTTACAGGATTTAGAAATGTGTTTTCAGGTTTGACAATGTTCGAATCCCCAGGGAAAATTTGTTAAATTCAGTGGCTGATGTTTCTCCAGATGGGCAATATCTGAGTGCAATAAAAGACCCAGATCAGGTAGTTCTATTCAAGATGGATATATATGTCTTCCTTTTGTTTAGCCAAAGAAGTTCTCTCCTTTTATCATCCTCTGTTTTTTTCTTGTCATTCAGAGATTTGCAGCATTCTTGGCTCCATTAACATCTGGTCGTGTAACAATAGCAGTTGGTGCAATTTACTCATCACAGGTAATTGGTCATAAGCCTGGTGGCAATTAATCATTCTTGCGTCTACGTATTTTTAGGGTTAGGGATTGCAGATATCTCTTACCAGAAATTTCATAATTGATAGAATTATTTATTTCCCTCTGATCAGATAAGTTTAGCAATAGCCATAAGGTACTCACTGACAAGGCGGGCCTTTTCTGTTACGCCAAAAGGGCCTGAAGTCCTATTGCTTGACTACCCTAGTCATCAACAGCGGCTTTTGCCTCTTCTTGCAAAGACGTAAGAATTCTATGGCATTTTTCGTGTCTCAGTTTAATAGGAACTTGTTGGAATAACTGCTTTTGCATGAGTCAAATCGATACTGTCAGTGTAAAATCATTGGATTTTCATTTCCAATTAAATTATTTTCCCATCACAGTTTCTATAATAGATTTCATGCTTTTAGATGGTGGATACAGTCAACTTACTAGTGTATTTGCTACTTTTGTAACAAAACTGATGGTTCAGACAAATTCCTGAAGTTGCTTTATTTTTGGTGTCACATGTTTTAAATAAAATTAGTAAATAATAGATATTTTTCTCCTAGATCCTGTGCTTCCTGATCCCTTCAGTAAAATTTGGTACAAATGGTCAACTATTGGTGGTCAAATTATTGGCACTGTGAAATGTTGTTCCATTAAGCATATAAGCCACTTTTTTTAATCCTGTGTTCTTACTAATATTTTAAATCCTCATGTGCTTCAGATATGCTATGAGTTTTGCTGCAAATCACTTAAAAATGATCTATGTTAAGCGTACGCCTGAGTTGAGCAAAACAATCCATGTTGTTTCTAGTGCATTCAAGGCTACACTGACCTGGCATAACATGCGAACTCTTCAGGTCAGGATCTGGAATCTAAAATGCAAGTTAAAGTTATTGTTATATTTGGCCTTGCTGAATGTTGTTGACATAAATATCAGGAGAAGACTGAAAACCGTATTGGTCCTCTCAAAGGTGAATATGATGTGCAGTCCACTTTTGAGGGGGACAACAATGTTCTGATGCAGCAGGTAGCGTCAAGTATTATAGTCTTCTTTTCAATATGCAGTGTCTTTCTGTTGAGATATGAATTGCTAGCAACTGAAGAAATTTTTTCTCAAAAATAAAATAAAACATCTTATGTGAGCTGTGGTGTGTGCGAAACTTGTTTTATAATAGACTTTTGACATGTACTTAACTGTAGAATAGGGATGGCCTTCTTGGATGGACATTATATTATGTCCAGTCCAATTTATTACTTTGAAATTGATTATCTATTTTTGCATAAAACAACGTGCCAGTAAGGTAACATATGTGTGTGTGTGTGTGTGTGTGTGTGTACATATATAACACAAATGCGGAAACATTTCTTTCTTAGGTTCAGCGAGCACCACGCTGAATTTTGGCTAGTTTGTGTAACTGTTTTGTTATAAACTTAGAAATTGTCACTATACCCGTCATTTTTCTATGTTGCCCAGTTAACGTGCAATTATAGAGTGGATTAACCCATGTATCATCAATGGTAAAATGTTTTTGTAATTTGAATCTCCTCGGGTAATATTTTATTTGAGCAGGGAGTAAGGATATACTTATCTAAGGTTTAATGGACCTATGGATAAATGATGGCAATGGTCCATTATATAAGCATGATATATTTATCAAAGATTTAATGGACGTAGGGATAATTGGTGGCAATATTATAGTAGATAAGCATTCATTTAGTCTCTGAAAAAAAAAAGTATTGTTGTGACTTTTACCATTCATCAGAATTCTATCTAAAGCAGTGGAAATTTTTGGGTTTTAACTCAGGTCAGCAAAGCACTTCTTGCAGAGTATATAGCAGCTCAAAAGAGAAGTAAACCATTTAAAGCTTTGGGATTAGAACACATGAATAAACCTTGTCCTGTCATTCCATCTCGACTTACAAGTTCTACCCTCCAGAGTAGCCAATTCCAGGTGATCTAATTTTTTTCAAACACTTGGTGCATCTTCAAATCCTATTGGATGCATTGCTTTTTACATTAGTTGATCGATAAAACTTTAAATATTGTAACTTCTTGTCTACATCAGATGGATGCTTTCTGCTTAAGAGAGCGAGATCTACTGAATCGCTTTGCTATGGAAGTGTCAGAACGTCAAAAACAGGGAGAAAGCAAAGAATACTCCGTCATTCTGGTGAGTGGTGTCTTCCCTTCACTAAAACTACTCTACTCTTTCTCTCTCTCTCGACTCACAATTTTCTTCACTTTTTCCTGTACCAGAGTTATCAACTTGCCCAAGATCTGGGCAGAGCTTTCTCAGATCGAACAATATTGCAAACCCTCCTAGATGCTGAGGCAGGTGTACCTTCTGGTTCATTGAAGGTAATTCCTAGCAACTGTTTTTGACATTGTGTCTGACATGACATTTGTTGATGATTTAGTCTGAAGATCTGAATCTACTATGACTAAAGGAGTAGGATATGCTGTCATAAATTGGCTTTGAGTGGGAGATGGGTTGGAAAGGGGTTTAGATTCATAGATGGGAAATAGAACATATGCTCAGGTTTTGTTGTGCCTGAGTCAAAAAATAAAATAAAATAAAATAAAAAATAAAATAAAAATAAAAATCATGCCTCATGTTCCATCTGAAATCAACAATCTGCCTTACTTCTTTTGCAGCCTGACGATCGAGTTAACAGGAGAATTAAATTAGAGTTTCTTAGTAGACTGTCTATATTGAAGTTACTTTCCCCATTGTAATGTTTGGAATACTTTCCTGTATGAAATGTCTGTTACTAATCAATTTCCAGGAGCTATAAAATTATTTTGAGAAGGTGAAATAAATCCAGTTATTGATTACATATTTGTTTCGGCTGCAGAATGTCTTAGCTATGTTGAGGTCCATGTATGCATTGATTTGCCTGGAAGAAGACCTGGCGTTCCTCCGATTTGGGTACTTATCAACTGATAATGTTGCTGCTGTGAGGAAAGAAGTAAGCAGACTGTGTGGTGAACTGCGACCACATGCACTTGCCTTGGTCAGTTCCTTTGGCATCCCTGATGCTTTTCTGAGTCCTATAGCTTTTAACTGGATTGATGCAAATTCGTGGTCTTCAGTTCAGCACTAGCACAAGTCTCAGTTTATCCCTCCCTCATCCCTCATTTTTAATTGAAGAAAACACATTTCATGTGCGGAACTATTAGAATTAGTTGTGTAATAAGTAATCCTGTATGTCATTTAATTTTATAAATTATAGATGACATCAACTCCAAAATCATTTAATAATAAATGTGTTCGTTCCTTATATTTTTCATCACATCAAGTATGATGAAGCAATTTATGCCGTTCCACCTACGTCAGTCAAACCAAACTATCATATGAAGTATTTTGGATTCTGTCGAATTTATCATGCAGCTTGCAGGTTTACTCTTTAGTCAATGTGGTTCAAAAAGTTGCAAACTTGGAATCAAAATTCCATGCATGAAATTAAACTATTGTGATTAAAACCAATGGGGGTGTTAGTTGGATTTGCACAAATGGTTCTAGGTTCAAGCCCTCATGGTACTCGTGCGTGTTAGTTTTTCCCCACCCTCTCTACCCTTCCTAACTTTGGCAACAACAAAAACTATGTCATTAAATTGTAATAATTAATAAAGTAGATGTATGTACATTTAAAATCAGCAAAGCACCCACTAGTATAGTTGTTTGGAGCTATTGCTTCCCCAAGAAAGTTCTTGGGTTCTGGGTTCAAGTTCTAGTATCCATATAGTATGTGTGAGTTTAGTATGTTATGTTCTCTTTCAATAAGAAAGGTCCTAAAAAAAATTGTTCAAAATCATATTTTGGTCAAATTTGTCTGGTAAGTACATGGGACATAGTAAAGAGAATGGTTGGTAAGCATTATGATTTTTCATTTTCTAAGACCAAAAGCTCTCCCACTTTTTCTTTTTCTTTTTTGGGCCAAAGTTAGGAAGGTGGAGGTAGATTTTTTTTATACGTATCAAAGTGTTATGAGGGTTCGAATATGAGACCACTAGTCTGAAAGTACATACTATTTTTCACTATGCTAGACGCGTTGGCAAACCGTCTTTCCTAATATACAAATAATGAGAGATTCTCTATTAAGTATTTTATGTTAAGGATTGGTTACACACTTCTAATCTTGGGCGTTGAATTGCATTCATTAAATGTGTTGGTAGTCTCTTAGATGCAATCCAGTGGTTGAGATTAGAAGTATGTAACTAATCCTTAACTTAAATACTTATTGGAGAGTGCTCCTACAAATAATATTAGATAATTATACAAGCTAATGAGAATGAGAGTTGGTGGCTATGTTGCAGGGACAAGGATACGGCTAGGGCACGACAATTAAAATAATAATAAATCCTATTAAAATTATAATAGTATATACTTATATTAAAAATAATTCATACTCAATACTTCAATGTCATAATACAACAAAACAAAACAGAGTACTCATTCATAATTTATACATAATAATTAATGCACCACAAAATATGATTGAGCATGAGAGGAGGCCTCCTTCGAATTAGCATTACTCATCGTTCCCTAAACACAATAAAGCACCATATACATATTTATTAACACATAAAACGATTTCCCACCTCATAAAATAAGAATTGGCTTAGCATAAAAAAGAAAAAAAGAAAAACGAAACAAAGTGAATGAATTACCTACTCAAAAAGATGCTTCTCGCACGACCAAATTGTTATCAACATCTTTAGTCAACCAAAAATATCAGCTCTGCTACAAAGGAACAAAGGAAAAAAAATATATTTAAACAAAAAAATTGAAGCCAGAAATCTGATAAAACTGATAAAAATAAATAAATAAATAAGTCAGACCCTCGCCTCACCTAGAGCAGTTCGTAAGCATTTATTGATATTTCGACTTCCAATAATTTAAAATAAGATGAGAAGAAAGAATATGTGGAGAGGGAGAGAAGAAAATATGGGTTTTTTTTATGAAAGATGCAGCTGGCTGGGAGAGAAGAAAAGCCCACTTTTAAAACTATTTCAAATATGCTCACAACTGTTTCAATAACTATGTTGTGACCCCAGTTTTTGTTTTAAAATTTCCAAAATGGTCCTTGTAGTGTCTTGACTTTTGTTGACCGTGTCCAAAAATGTCTTGATTGTGTCCAAAAAGTGTCTTCATCATTGACCCATATTCAAGCCGTGACGAGGTGCATTCGGTTTAGGGTGTGTACACGTGTCGCAGACACGTGGAGGCTTCAGCCTGATGGAATGTCCGTGCTGCATACGTCGGCGGCTGGGACTGAAAAAAAAAACGAAACACTCTCTCTCCTGCTCCGTGCAACTCCTAAAGACTCAACTATTTCTGAAGCCCATAGCCCTCAAAATCAAAATCGCCGCTATTCACTTTGGGGATTTCATAGTGCCACGAGATCTTAAGCATTTTTGAGAAACAGGAGTTTAGAATTAGAATGATGGAGATGAGCTGTGCTGAGCACCACAATTACGCGGCGGCTTCTCAGTTTATCACTCTCACAGTTGGGAGGGTGTTGGGGGAGTTGAAATTGGAGTCTACGCCGATAAATACAAAAGGGTATGAGGCATTGTTGGGTTTGGTGGAGAATACATCTTCTGGGGATAGCTTTGATTTGTATTATGAGTTGTTTATGCACCACGAAAATGCTTTGGAGATATTGGAGAGGTTGGGCTTGGCTTTTGATGCCCTGAAGAATCAGCTTTTTGGGTATTTGCACCAGTTTGTGGGAAACCAATTGTTTGGCAATGGCAATGCAGATAAAGTAGCAGCACCTTTGCAGGAAGATCAAAATGGAACTGCATTGGTATCTTCTTCAACATCAAAAGCTATGAGGTAAAGTTCCAATGACCTTCTGTAATAGACAAAACCAAAAGAAATATCAGATCCAAAACAACACTAGCATAAAAGATCTTATAATTAGAAATTTGTTAAAGGATTAGAGATCTTATGATAATTTTCTTACTATAAAAGAAGATCCATTTTGCTACTTTAAAACTTCTGTAGCTAATGTCAGTGGTTTGTTAACAAATAATTTTACTTGTGTTTTTCAGATGGCAGAATGCTGCTCAGCCACAGGACCACAAGGCACAGATTTCAGATCGTTTTGTTGACAACTCAAGGCTCAAGATTGCAATTGTTGGGTTTGGAAACTTCGGTCGGTTCCTCGCTAAAACAATGGTACGTCAAGGCCATTTAGTTCTAGCCTACTCTCGATCGGATTACACCGATGTGGCTCAAAAATTAGGGGTTGCATACTTCTCCAATGCAGAGGATCTTTTCGAAAAGCGTCCAGAAGTAGTACTGATTTGTACTTCCATTCTTTCAACTGAGAAAGTCCTTAGGTCATTGCCATTGCAAAGGTTGAAGAAGAATACTTTGTTTGTTGATATTCTTTCGGTAAAAGAATTCCCGAGAATTCTGTTACTTCAAAATTTGCCGCTGGATTGTGATATACTCTGTACGCATCCTATGTTTGGACCGGAGAGTGGTAAAAATGGGTGGAATGGTCTTCCTTTTGTTTATGACAAGGTCAGAGTCGGAGGTGACGAATCAAGAGTATCACGGTGCAACAAATTTCTGGACATATTTGCACGGGAAGGTTGCAAAATGGTTGAAATGTCTTGCGCAGAACATGATATGCATGCAGCAGAGTCACAATTCATTACACACACTGTGGGAAGGGTTCTGGGAAAGTTGGGTTTGAAATCGACAGCAGTCGACACAAATGGTTACAAGACTTTGTTGAGTTTGGTGGAGACTACGGCAGGAGATAGCTTTGATCTCTACTATGGGTTGTTCCTGTACAATACGAATGCAATGGAACAGCTAAAAATGTTGGACATGGCTTTTGAATCATTAAAGAAGCAGCTTTTTAGGCGTTTGCATGGTGTTATTCATAATCAAATTTATGAGGAAACACCAGATAAGTCTCAAGTTATGCAGTAAAGAAGACATTGACCATTATCTGAAGGCACGAGTGAGTTCAAATTGCCCCTCCATTTTGCTTCCTCAAGTGTTAGTTTTTTTTTTTTTTGGGTCTGAAAACCTTAGTTAACTGTATAATGCTTCAACTGGCAGTGGAATTGGGATTTAACGCATTCCTAACGTTACTGCAGTCGAAATTTGTTTCAAAAAAAGACGCTAAATCTACTGAGTTATTAAATCCAATCTCATTCAATTTTGAGCTTGAATCTAGTGAGTTATCAAGTCCAATTCAATCCATTAACATTTGATACCTAGAAT
This sequence comes from Prunus mume, assembly GCF_000346735.1. The sequence goes on from NW_007362514.1 coordinate 94,066, forward strand.
TGGATTGGATTGGATAAGTCATTAAATCTAGCATATGTTGGAGGAAATCAACGTAGAGGTGAACAATTATAAGGTGTTGACAAGATATCACACCATTTCACAAGTGATTCATCTTCTATTTTTCTTTTTAGTTATTTTTTATTTTTTCGGATGAACTATCCTTCATTTTCATTTCTTTCTTTGACATGCTTTAAAAAATATAGCGAGTTATCCTAAAGATTTTTTCTTACGCTACTACTCCCAGAAAATTACAGAAAAAATAATAATAATAATAAACGAATAAATAAAAACTAAAACCTCACAATACAACCATCATTAAACACAGAAGGAAAAAGCATTTATGTACATTATCACAAATTTACTGTAATTTCAGCAGGCTGTACACTTCAATAAATTATTGGCATCATTGTCGACCTTACCCCGATGGTTAAGATCTTTCAGAAGTGAAGTTGAGGCAGATTGCAACCATCTAGCATAGCGCGGGAGAACTTGACAGCATCAAGACACTAGGTCCGCTCATCACCCAAAAAAGGTAGAATAACACAAACAATACGTCAATACACAGTGGAAACTCGACAAACTAGAATGTTAGATTCTTCTTACATGCAGGCAAGTTTTCCCAACTAAGTACCATAACAGTCGGTCATATTTGTGGCGATATGATTGTATGAACCACAACACTCGTGAATGTAGTAATTTGAATTTCAGCAAAATGTACATTTCCAAAACATCAGGGTTTAGGTAGTTGACGTTGTCTGATTATGAGAAGAAAAAATATTTCCAGCATCAGCCTTTGTGCTAGCTTTCCCCTTAACAGTGCTTGCATCATCTGTAGGAACCTCAGCAGTGAGCCTTCCCATCTTCTTCTGCAGATCAGCAAGCGGATCACTTGATACTTTTCCTTTGGAACTTTTCTTTGCACTGCCAAACTTGAGCTCCAACCTATATAGTGCACAGGCATCTGAGTTGTTGACCTCATATTCAAACAAATGCCACTCTCTATCGCTTGAAGGCTGTGGGTCCATATAATAGGACCTTTTCTGCCCCCCAAATTCCTTCATAACCTGCTTTCTTGATTCATGCCAACCACGCCCATTATAGTCTGGCAATGACCTCTGCTTTCTATTTCCACTCTCAAAGGCCCTTCTAGGCTTACCAAAAAAAAGCCACTCCCTAATGGTTTCACCATCAAGAAAGGAAAGATCAAATAGCTCTGCAATATTGAAAGCCAATCCGTCAAAAATAAGAAGATAACAAGCTACATCACAATGAACCAAAGAATGACAGCCAACAGGAAAAAGAAACCAAACAGAAAATATAAATAGGTTGATAGTAGTGAGTGATGCGGTAAATGTTCATGGAGGATAACGAACAAGCTAAACCAAAAAGGAATATAAAATATTGAGGGAAAAAAAAAAAAAAAAAGAGTATGCCGGCTAACCAGGAGCATTCCATGGACATTTTAGAGTAGCAGCCCCTTCACAATTGGGGATTCCCACATCCTTCCCCTGTGTCTTAGCATTAAGTGCGGCAAAAAGTGAACTATCCTTCAAAGCAATGCCTCCAGGTCGCAAAATTGGAGGCCTTCCAAGAAGACCTTCATTTAGTGCCAAAAGAGCATGACCACTACTGCAATAGTTCTGGCACCTATTTGATGCGGGCCTGGAACACTCCCAAAAAGCACATTTTGGCCCCAAGAAAGCAGATACTGGAGGACATATATCTGGCAGAACATTTGGCACAACATCCTCTTCAGACTGCGTGATATTGTTGCCCTCAATGAAAAGCCCTTCATCTAAGTCTTCATGAAAATCAAAGTGATGATATTTTAATTGAGTAGTTAAATCTGAGTTATCAACCATTGTATTCTGCAAATTGGAAGCAGTGTAGCATTGGTCAAATCCTTGAAATATATCTTCTTCAGGTTCCTTAGAAACAAAAAATTCCTGAAAAGTTGGTCACACAGGGAGATCGTGAATAATCAATCATGAAGCAAGTATACCTACCCTTGCATTCTGAACAACAGCATACTGTCAAGACTACATTCTGCGATCATACTGAAGTAAACCACATACTTTAGGTGAACTACCAGCATTCATAATTAATTACATGCCAAAGCAACCAATACGGGAAGTATCACATTCGACTTAAAAAAAATATTGGAAACTTGCACCAAATATCCCGAATATTACAAATGTACTTCTTCAGTAAACTACAGGTCACTTGCATTAGAGCATTATTCACCTCTTCGAGCATATGAACATTAAAAATAAAAGGATTTTTAGTTATTACTAAAAAGATTTGAATAAGACAATTGCAAAGTCAATTAATGAAAAAGAAAAAGAACAAAAAAATGTATCTGTAGATAGGAATCAAGCTGTACTGTCTAAACTAATGGAAAGTTGAATCAAGTATCCTGACATCTAAAATATAGGGGTGTTAAATAAGCTACCACTCAGAATATGTATGAAAACAGCAAATACCATTAGCTTTACCAAATTTAATTTATAAAATAAAATAAAATGATACTGACAAATCAATGCATAAGAGCAAAACCTTTTTATTAAAATCAAATTCTGGGCACTCCAACAAAACCAGAAGTGTGTGAAGTGCAAAAGATGTTATAAAAAAGGATGACAATCAACAATTACAATCCAAGAAAGAAGAAGGAACAAATCTCAATCTATTTGGTTGTCGGGAAGGGTGTATGACATGTAATCATTATCTTCATAAGCCAAAGAAATATAGAGTGTCAAATTTAGCTGAAAATCTCTTTTCCTTACAATCATTCCAAAACAGAATGGGAAAACTATGTTGACCAAATGACAACACATAAAGAAGAACTTCAAATGAAAAGTTAGCTGATACAGCACAACAGTCATATACACATAACATTAACAACAGGGCAAAATATACACCTCTTTAAATGCCAACATATTACTCGAATGAATGTTTAGAAGATCGGATTCTGGCATAGATGGTGGCAGTTGCTTTAACGGACTTGTTGCATCATCTTCCTCATCTAAGTGTTTCAAGACCCGAGCTAACTCCTCCTCGCAAAATGATCCAAGGCTACCACCCTACAGAATTCGCATATAAAATTTTATATATCTACCTAACACTAGTTCACACAAAAGATACAGAATACAGAATACAAAGCGGAAAATTGGTGCGGCCACCAAATTAGGAAATGCACCAGTAGAGAAGATGCTGGGGACGGCTCATTGAGTTCGGCCCTCCACTCCCGAACCATCTGATTCGCTTGTTCCACCAAGAATACAATGTCATCAGTTCCACTCTCTTTCTTGGCAGCCTGAACATTGGTGAGCATCCCTTGAAGGTCTTCCAATCGTGTCTTTGTTTTTTCCTTCAAGAGCTTGTGAGATGGAGACTCACACTTGCCCTTGGAGCCCTTGAGCATTGCTACTCTCTCCTCAAATCCCTACCAAAAAAAAAAAAAAACCCCAGAATGCAATGATTCATTGATTTCAACTAAGACAGTGATGGGTTGCTGAGAAACAGCATCACCCTGTTCAGTGTTTCAATCCCTCCCCAAAACCCAAACTCGAAAACAGTGATTGGCTGCTTTTTCCACTAAGAAAACCCTAGTTCAACAAATTGCAATAAAGAAAAAGTGTTCTTCTTTTCCATTATTTTCCTTCTATTCTTTACGCACCCACCAAACAACAAATAAAGATGCCAAAGCTGAATTCATGACCAGAAAATAAAATAAAAAAAAATAAAAAAATAGAAGACGACGAATTGAAGATCAAAAAATCAGCGAGTGTGGTTAAAGAAAAAGACGGTGGTGTTGAGAAATTAGATCATGAGAATGCCCTAAAACCTAGAATGGAAAACCAAAAGCATAGAGAAGCACAGAAACTAACGCCAATTTTACCTGAATGTTTTGCAGACTTTTGGGTTTCGACTCGTAGTAAACATGGATTGAGTAAACATGGTTTTACATATTTAAAGGCAAAATATGCAATATGAGGAAAAAACATGGTTTTACATTTACATCTTTAAAGGCAATATATGCAATATGAGGAAAAGACATTAAAATAATTTATAGGCAATAGACTATTCAAAAACACTTTTCATATGGATGAAGGCAAAAGCATGAACTCGGGATTCAAACCAAGACAAAATTATGTTTTTCGAATGACGAAAGAAAAAAATTACTACAATTCGGTCCTCTCCTATCATAGAGAACTACAAGAATTAGTTAAAGAGATAACAGAAAATCGAGTTAAGAAAAAGAGATTTAAGGAGATAGAAGAAGGAGAAGAAGGAGGCTTACCCGTTGGAAAGGAGAGAAGATCTGCCGCCGGAAATTGTCCCGTTGGAGAGGACTGAGACACGGCACTAAGACTGAGAAAATTTCGAAGAAAATCGAATTAAGAGAGAGAGAGAGATTTAAGGAGGTAGAAGAAGGGAGAAGGAGGCTTACCCGTTGGAGAGGAGGAGCCGCTGAAATTGTCCGCTGGAGAGGAGGAGCCGCTGTAATCGAGATGGAAGAAGGTGAGGAGCGACTCGAAATGGAGGAGAGAATAACACAACCCTAAGGGGGTGTATCAATTCTGACTTTAACGACTTTTTTCAAGTGAGTAACTTGTATAGAGTCCATTTTTTGTTTTTTGTTATGGCAAAAAGCCACTTTTGATTCTCCTAGTGTGTCATTTTAATTTAGTCAATTTTGTCGTTATAGTTTCAATTTGAAGTAATTCAAGGATAATCCTCAATTTATATCAATTTTTGTTGAGATCTCTTAGTTGTAGAGGGGTAATTTAGTCAACAAATTATTAAGAAGTCATTCATTTTAAAAATAAATATTAAAGACATAAAAAAACAAAGTAAAATCTTAACATTGAAAAAAAGAAGAAGAAGGTAATGTCACTTTACTACAATAAAGTTTACCGACTTTTAGAGTTTGATACATCAAATTTTTTCGTCTCAGTCACTTACACAAAGTTGATTTTCTTACCACTTTCATATATGCCATCAATCTTTTTGTTAACAAGTCTGTTAACTAATGACATGACAACAAATATGTGATGTAGACTCACTCATATGATGCCACGTAATCCATATATACTATTAAATAAATAAACATTATTTAATTAGTTAAATAAAAAACTTAAAATCAAAATAAAAATCCCTCTCTCTCTCACTCTCTCCTCTCACCCTCTGTTCCCATTGAACCTAGAACCCCAGCCAACCTTAACAGTTGAATAGATCCCTCCGATCCACCCCACCACACAAACTCAAACTCACAGACCCCCCCACTTCCTCGACCCAACCCCCAATCCCTCCTTCCCCGACCCGCTCTCTCCCTTTCTTCCTCTCTCTTACCCTTTGTTTTTCTCTTTACCCATAACACCCCCAAGCCCATCCCCATCGCACAACCACCCTCCCACCAAGATCCACCCCTAGCCCCACCTGAGACCCATCCAAATCCTCTCTCTCTCCCTCTGAGCAAATTTAAAAATTGAAAAAGAAAAAAAAAATTCTAACACTTTGCATATGAGGGGTGGGGTTGCGAGTGGGTTTTGGGTTTTGCGGGTTTTGGGCGGGTTGTGGGCTGGGTTGGGCTCTGGGTTTTAAGGGGGTGGGAGGAGGAGGAGGGGGGAATGGGTTGTGAGAGGGGAGAGAGAGAGTGATTTTTATTTTTAGTTTTTAATTTGAAGTTTTTTTAATTAATTAATTAATTAATTAATTATTTAATAATATATGTGGACCACGTGGCATAATATGAGTGAGTCTTACATGGCACATTTGTTGCCACATAAGCAGTTAACAGACTTGTTAACAGAAAGACTGACAACATGTAAAGTAGTAAGAAAATCAACTTTGTGTATATAATTGAGACGAAAGAAAATTGATTTATCGAACTTTAGAAGTTGGTAAACTTTAATGTAGTAAAGTGAAAATTACCCAAAAAAATAATTCCCACCGCACATCACCCCCTCCTCCTCCCCACCGCCTTGTCCATCAAACCCAGAGCATCGCAACCAACCAACCAATGTTACCACATTTATAATAGGAAAATCACTACATATATAGGATGCATTTTGAACGAAATTGGCATCCTTATTGCCCACCTCATATGTAGATACTAATAGACCTTCCAACTCTTCCAATTGGTAGACACTCGGTCACTAACGCAATATGACCCTGTTGAATATTAAAGTTGCTTTTTTGGAGCACTGAACAAATACTTACTTTTTCATTTATCTATGTTATTTGTTAGATGGGATAAGTGTCCCTCGGTCTCTTCCATTAGCTCAAGCTATGTATTTTTTGGTTTATGTATCTTTGTTAGATACAAATAGACTCAAGTTGTGTATCTTTCTTTAGTAACCCAAACTCAATTTTTGAGTAGTGATTCTATTGGAGTATTGTTGCTCATCTTTACAAGTGTTGTTTGATCTTGGGCTAGTGTATTTTGTTTTACACTACTTAGGTTTTGTTTTTTCAACATAGTATTAGAGCCACAAGGGTGGTAGTGGCTGTGTCGTTCATACCCTTGGTGAAGAAGATTAGCTGGCGGTTCTCTAATAGATGGATTCTTACAATCGGATTACTCAGTTTGGCATAGAGTTGCTCAACCAGTCAAACTACCTGATTTGGAGATCGCGCATGGAGTCTTTTTTAGTAGGGGAAGAGTTATGGGATGTAATTTGTGACACCTTGACCCAATTTTAACTATTTATTTAAATTATTTAATTTAATTAATTATGAAATTTGCTATTAAGATAGGGTCATTTTGGTCACTTCTTAATTGGTAGGATTTTAGGGAATTGAATGGATCATTGCGTAGAGCGCGTTGATACGAGTTTGTAAACACGTAGTGACTTATTGGAGTTTTAACGAAGAAGTTACGATCAACGGAAATGCAGTGGCACAACCGTAAATATTTCAAAGTCACATTTTTAAATGCCCAATTAGATCTCTCTCTCTCTCTCTCTCTCTCCTCGACCTCACCTCTCTCCCTCTCGCGCGACAACAATAGTCGGCCACACTTTGGTAGCAGTTTCCTCCTCTGGCCACCCCAGGTGACGGGGCCGGTACCAAAACGACCAGTCCAACGTCCTCTTCCCACCCCACCCTTCCTCCGCCTAGCTAACCATCCCAGTCGCCAAAAAACGCAAAAAATAGGCTAGTTTTTACCCTAACTTTCCCTCGTCATTTTCGACGATTCCAACCACCATTTTTATTGATCCAAGTATGCTTTCTCATCCTTTCAATGTGATCTAGTTGATGGTTGGGTTGGTTAGGGTCGATTTTGAAGTTTTGAAACACAATTTGAAACCTAAGTTTTGGCCGATTTTCGACTCTAGTTTCCTGCAAGTTCCGACCACTTTTTGGCCGTGGCCCAAGAATAAAAGTTGCTCCACTAGTTGTCAGGATCACGTAGATATAGGTATTGATGGTTGTTTTGAGAATTTTCCAGTCGTTGGAATTTTCTCAAGCCACGGCAGCGCGTGGGTGGTCCATTTGGTCCTAAAATTTTCCCCATGTCGTCCCGAGCACTACGGTATGCTCGGATTTGAATTTGGTTATCGTTGAAAGGTCGATTGGATTTACTCATATTAGGTGTTATCCGGGTTCGATATGTTCGGACCTTTGAATCGGCTTCATTCTATATATGTTGATCTAGGTACCTCTAGAATCATGTAGGAATTCAGGGATCAAGAATCAGAGTCCCGGATGCTCCGATTCAATGACTCAAAGTTTGCGTAAAATAGTGACGTCTGATCGTGCGATCGTGAGCGATCCTACCACTCGATCTGGACTAAACTTGTAGGACGTGTTTAAGAAAAATTGTTGAGCCCGTAGGAACTTTCGGATTGGAAATCAGAGGTCGTGAGCCCAACGGGCCGTTTGACCAAATTTGGGAAGTTTGACCACACATGTTGACCAAGCGTCTTCCGAGGTTATTCCACCATTCGAAACACGTAGTTGGATCTTAGGAACTTCTCGTTCATCGTTCACACACTTGGAATCCCAGGAAAACTAGGAATTTATTTTAAAGTTCTCATTCGAAGTATTTTATTTTAATCTAGTCCTCAACAGGCGGGACCGTCTCAGGGGCAAGCAGCTTTGGATTATATGTGAGTGGACTTTATTTTTAAATAATAATCTTTATTTTCAAGACGCAAAACTATGCATAATGAGTTATATGATTATTGAGCCTATTATATATTTAATGTGGAAATATAATATTGTTATAAAAGTATTGGTAGTATATTTGGATATTTGTAGATTGTGATTATCTTGAATTGATATATGCTATTTTTGAGAGTTATTATCTATACTTTAATGTGTGTTGGGTACAGGGGAGTGTTGGAAAGAGTTTATGGAATGTGATTTGGGTTGTGGTTTAAGTCAGTTTTGAGTGCTTGTTCTTGTTCATGGAATGACTTAAGTAAGTTTTAAGTCAGTTTTGAGTTTATGGAATGTACAGATACTTTCATTCTTGTTCATCAGTGACACTACAACAAAAAGTGAAAAAGACGACCAGAAAAACACGACGGTCTAAGTGAAAACCGTCGTTGTTTTTTAAAAGACGACGGTTTTATAAAACCGCCGTGAAATAACACATTAGACAACTAAAAAATGGAGTTTCAAATGGCTGTTCATAAAACACGACGTACTTAATTTAAAAACCGACGTCTTATTGAAATAGGATTTTCAAGAGGTAAAATCGAAGCCAACAAATAACGGCGGAAGTTATGAACCGACCGACGTAGAAAGTAAAGACGACGGTTTCAAAAAAAGCCGTCGTTTTTACCCGGAAATTAACACGACCAAGTTTTCGTATAAGGCGCCGTATAATTACAAATAAATCCACGGCGGTAAAATACAAAAT
>NW_007362514.1:131296-149741 GCF_000346735.1 Prunus mume
GCTACACTCCTTGACCCTATATGAATACAATGACTGAATTTGATCTTCAATTTAAAATATTTACACTTATGTTATATTTAACAAAGTATAAATAAACTTTTAATTGTTAGTGAATTTTTTTTTTATGGCATACGCATTTTAAGAAGCTAGTTTCAACGATCCGACCATCAAACTTGTTTGTTTATACTTCGAGATCATATACGCCAAAAATTGGAAAAAATAAACATTCAGAGATCAAGTAACGAGACAAAAAATATCGACGGTTTCAATGAAAAATCATGATTTAACGGTTATTTTAACTCCGATTTTGATGGTTTTTTACCGCTACACTCCTTGACCCTATATGAATACAATGATTGAATTTGATCTTCAATTTAAAATATTTACACTAGTGAATACCACAAAATCTTATATTATATTTAACGAAAGTATAAATTAAATAAACTCTTAATTGTTAGTGAATATATTGTTTTGATGGCATACGCATTCTAAGAAACTAGTTTCAATGATCCAACCATCAAACTTGTTTGTTTATACTTCGAGATCATATACGCCAAAAATCGGAAAAAATAAACATTCAGAGATCAAGTAACGAGACAAAAAATTTCAATGGTTATAAATGAAAAATCATGAATTAAAGGTTATTTTAACTCTGATTTTGATGATTTTTTACAGCTACACTCCTTGACCCTATATGAATACAATGACTGAATTTTTTCTTCAATTTAAAATATTTACACTAGTGGATACCACAAAATCTTATGTTATATTTAACGAAAGTATAGACAAACTCTTAATTGTTAGACGACGGTTTTTTTTATAAAAAACGTCATCTTTACATATAATAGACGACGGTTTTTTTTTATAAAAAGCGTCATCTTTGCTTACAATAGACGACGGTTTGTTTTATAAAAAGCGTCATCTTTACATACAATAGACGACGGTTTTTTTTAAAAAAGCGTCATCTTTACATACAATAGACGACAGTTTTTATAAAAAGCGTCATCTTTACATACAATAGACGACGGTTTTTTATAGAAAGCGTGATCTGTACATACCGTAGACGACGGTTTTATAAAAAGCGTAATCTTTACATACAATAGACGACGATATTTTTAAAAAGGTCATCTTTACATACAATAGACGACCTTTTTTTTTTATTTTTTATTTATTTATAAAAAGCGTCATCTTTACATATAATAGACAACTTTTTTATTATTATAAAAAACGTCATCTTTACATACAATAGATGACGACTTATGAAAAGAGTCATCTTTACATACAATAGACGACTTTACATACAATAGACGACGGTTTTTATAAAAAAAACGTCATCTTTACATACTATAGACAACGGGTTTTATAAAAAGCGTCATCTTTACATATAATAGACGACGGTTTGTATAAAAATCGTCATCTTTACATATAATAGACGACGGTTTTTATCAAAACAACCACGTCTTTACCAAAAAAATGACACTTGATTTTTAAAAGACGACGCTTGTCATACCTGCCGTCGTTGTTTTTTGGTCAGATTTTAACTCTGAAGAAAACCTTTTTCATAAGACGACGCTTTTTTATTTGTGTGCGTCGTTATAAAAAAATATTCAACAGTACCTTCGGTTTTTAGTTGTTTAAGTCACTTATCCACGACGGTTTTTTGTTACCGTCGTCTTTTTAAAAACAACGGCGGTTTTTTCTTCTACCGTCGTCTTTTTCTGGTCGTCTTTTTCACTTTTTGTAGTAGTGTTCTCACAACTATGTCTATGATGAAGCTGAAGAGAATTGGGGGAAATGTTTTTTGGCATAAACTAAACCATAAATGCATTGGCATCTACTAATCTTCAAGATGAATGGATTGTAGACTCTGGTTGTGGTCACCATTTAACGGGTGATGAGTCAAAGTTTTCTAGGTTGTAGCCACACAAAGGAAAAGAAACCATGGTGACAGCGGACAACATAGTTCATCAAGTTGAGAAGGAAGGCACTGTTATTGTATAATGGAGGTAATGACTCTATCACCTTGACAAATGTATTTCATGCTCCAGGAATGAAGAAAAATTTATTTTCAGTTGCAAATGCTATGGATGCTGGTCATTGTATTTTATTTCAACCAAATGATGTGAAGATTTTTCGGAATGTTGAGAATTTAAAGGCAGATGTTGTCCACACTGGTAAAAAGGTAAAAGATATTTTTGTTTTATCTGCATCTTCATCGTATATTGATAAAGTGAGTTGCAATGAAAATGGTTCCTTATGGCATGCTAGGTTGGGGGATGTGAATATAGATAAACTGAAAGTTATGGTTCATAAAACTATGGTCAATAGTTTTTCAAACTTGACAACTTTTTCCAACAAAGGAAGTTGTGAAGGATGTCAATTTGGAAAGGCTCATCATCTTCCTTTCACCAAATCTTTATCTAGAAGCAAGGCTCCTTTTAGAATGTATTCATTGTGATTTGTTTGGACCTATAAGAACCCCTTCATTTTCTGGTTCTCGATATATGTTAATTCTTGTTGACGATCATTCAAGATATACATGGGTTTATTTTATATAACAGAAATCATATGCTCTTTCCAAGTTTCAGAAGTTTAAAGAGGCTGTGGAAGGTGTTTTTGGTTTAAAAATTAAGCACTTGCAAATAGATAATGGAGGAGAGTTTATCTCAGATGATTTTTTCAATTTTTGTCGACAACTTGGCATCAGCAAACAACTATCATATGCTGAAACACCTCAGCAAAACGGAGTTGCTGAGAGAAAAATTCAACATCTTGTGGAGACATGTTGGAGCTGGTTACAATCTAAAAATTTGCCCAAAGCCTTGTGGGCAGAGGGTATGATGTCTGCAGCATACGTAATCAATCGTTTGCCTCTCAATCCAAATAATATGAAGAGTCATTATGAGATGATATTTGGAGAAAAGCCTACTGTGAAGCATCTAAGAGTTTTTGGCTCAATTTGTTATGTCCATGTTCCTGAGTAGGTTGGATGCAAAAGCTAAAAATTGCATCTTTGTAGGCTATGATGTAAGGAAGAAGGGCTGGAAATGTTTGGATCCTAAAACCCATAATTTTTTTGTTTCAAGAGATGGGGTATTTGATGAAATCTCATCATATTATGGTTTGCAAAGTGTCTCTACTGATGATAAAATGAACTCCCACGAAACTGCTGCAATTGAGTTGCCTACATCTTCTAGTTCTCCAGTTGGTTATCATCCTCCATCTACTGTATAGCACGGTGAAAGGGGGAGTCCTTGCTATCCAAATGAAGAAGGGATGCAAAATGGAAATATTTCAGAAGGAGAGGATCATGAAACAAATCAAAGACTGAGAAGAGCGATTGTGAAACTTGCTAGGTATTGAGACGAGAACTTTACAAGCACATATTCATGTTTCTTTGCAGGTCCAGTTGACTATGAATAAGTCAAGGATGCTAAAGAATGGAGGCATGCCATGGATGAAGGAATGGCAACCCTCATTAAAAATGAGACGAGGGACTCTGTGCCTAAACTTGAAAAAGTGCATCTTATCACATGTAAATGCGTCTCTAAATTGAAGAGGAAAGCTAATGCAAATGTAGAAGGGTCTTTCAAAGGGACCATTTGAAGCTCTTCTTTAAAAATTGGACTGCTCTCCAAAAAATCACTTTAAGGGGGAGTGTTGAATATTAAAGTTGCATTTTTGGAGCACTGAATGGTCACTTACTTTTTCATTTATCTATGTTATTTGTTAGTTGGGATAAGTGTCCCTAGGTCTCTTCCATTAGCTCCAGCTATGTATTTTTTAGTTTGTATGTCTTTGTCAGATACAAATAGACTCAAGTTGTGTATCTCTCTTTAGTAACCCCAACTCAGTTTTTGAGTAGTGATTCCACTGGAGTATTGTTACTTATCTTTCTAGCTTGTTCTTCTTCACAAGTGTCTTGTTTGATCTTGGGCTAGTGTATTTTGTTTTACACTACTTTAGGTTCTGTTTTTTCATAGACCCCAACTATTCCCACCCTTAGAGAGCATTATCCAACAAATAGCCTCACCACCTACGACTTCTTTGCCAACTTCATGAACAAATGTACAACGATTCTACCTACAACTTTTCGTCGTTCTCCATACACGACTCTACCTCCAAGTCATCGTGGATAGACGACATATGGTGTGGATCATCTCAACAACGCATTGTGTTGTTAACTCGTAATTGTACGGGCCAATTAGTAGTATAGCAAGACAAGTACGAGGTCGTACCCACGAGGACTGAGAAGTTCAGATTAATTATGTACTTAGATTACCCAATTCTAGAAAGTAGGAAGTTAAGTCTAAAACATAATTTAAAGTGAAGGTGATTGTGATTGTCAAAACAAATGAAGCAAAATGAAATTGCAAACAAAACAAAGTAAGCAAATGCAACAAAGGGTGGTTTTGAAGATTGAAAACAGATTTAGAGACTAGGGCATTCGATTCACCATAACAATCCAATTCTATGTTATAAGGATTCAATTGACAAGTCTAATTCAGACTCAAAGATTGATTCTAGCTAAAGTATGATTAAGCCATGGTGTCTAGTCCTAACCTTGTATTCCTAATTCCCCAATTTGATCCTTTGTTGTCAAACCTAAATTAAGCATTAGAAATCCATGAAGCATAGAAGAATGTTTTAAACAACCAAGCATGTATCTAATCCTTGTTGTCGAATGTCTATACATACTCTTCCTATTCATAATTCAATTAGAATTAAAGCATATGGTGTCTACTCTTAATTCCAACTAAGATACACAAATCTAAATAGTAGCTAGGCATTTCGATTAGCATATAGGCAGATAGGCATAATGAATAAGAACATATGTTAGGTTACATCGAAGCCCTAGTTATGGATTTAGCTACTCATAATGGGAAAGAAAATTAAACATAAATGAGAAAACATAATGAATGCAATAAAAGTAGAAAAACCCTTTTATGAAGTTGTTGTTGTGTCCAATGCATCTCCAAGAGCTTTTCCATGTCTAATGCTTCTCCAAGAGCTTCTCCACGTCTAAAAGGATGTATGAAGGTTAAGGAGGTGATTTGAGATGAGTTTAAGTGAGTGGTGATGGCTGAAAAAGAGGAAATTCGTAGGGAAATGGAAGAGAGGCTTGCCGGGACAATTTTGGTGATTTGAGTCTGTTTAGAGCTTTGGGTTGATTGCTGGAGTGTTTCGGGTTGTGGGAGTGTTTGAGGGTAGTTTCTGAATGTGTTTGGGAAATGATGGGAATGTGAAGGATGGAATGAAGGATGGATGACTTGTGGGAGTGTGAATCCCATGATCTGTTTTTTTTTTTTTTATAGGGAGAATGAAAGGAGAATTCTGAATACATTTATCCCTCCACCAACCTCACCTAACACACCAATGCAATAGAATTTTAAATTGATTTGGATGTTGCACTTCACCAACAAATCCCACTAGAAACCATAGCTCATGCATAGCTCATCATGACCAAGCAACAAGCAGCTCATCCTTAGGTCAGCATGACTAATTTCATGGGCTCATGAATTGGGCTTCCCTTAAGCAACTGATGACTTTGAGCCATCCGTCTTGAAGTTCAGAATGTCATCTTTCTAACAACATGTATGTCATTTGGGCCAATCCAAGGTCAGCTTGGTTTCTCATCTAGTTTTGTTGTTCGAATTATGGATTGTCTACACTCTGTGTCTATTTCGGTTCTTTGGCATAGTACTCCTTTTGGTCTCATTATTCCCCAACGAGATTTAGGATAAGGATGTCCTCTTTCACCTTATTTATTTTTTATTTGTGCTGAAGGCTTCTCTGGTTTATTACGTCATATTGAGTTTGAGGGTCTTTTACAGGGGGTATGTGTTGGTCGTTCTAGTCCAAGGATTTCACACCTTTTGTTTGCTAATGACAGTCTTCTTTTTCTTGAAATGTCAGAAGTTGTGTGTCTTACCTTGAATGAGATTTTACCTCATTTATGAAGAGGTTTCAAGTCAGCAAATTAATTTTCATAAATTGGCTTTATCTTTTAGTCCTAATGCCTCTCAAGAAGTTATAGATGTTGTAGCTGATGTGCTTGGGATTCCAGTCATAGATGAAAGATATTTGGGTTTACCAACTATGGCGGGTCTTAGGTGCAGGGAGCTTTTCCATTCTGTTCGTGATCGTGTGTGGTGTACTCTTAATGGTTGGAAGGACAAATCTCTTTCAACAGCAAGAAAGGAAGTTTTATTAAAATTAGTGGTTCAAGCTATACCATCATATTCCATGAATGTTTTACCCAAGAGTCTTTGTGCTGAGTTTTCTTCTATGTGTGCCAATTTCTAGTGGGGCAAAAGGAATAACCGCAGAAGAATACATTGGGTTAAATGGCGTTCTCTTTCCTCTCTAAAAATGGATGTTGGTTTGGGTTTTCGGGATTTTATTAATTTTATTCATGCTTTGTTGGCTAAGAAATGTTGGCGTATTCTCTCCAATCCGGGTTCTTTGGCTAGCCAAGTTTATCAAGGACGCTATTTTCCCATGAGTCTTTTTTAAAGACGGGCAAAGGATGAAATTCGTCTTATATATGGAGTTCTTTTTTGTGGGGTCGGGAGTTACTTGAAAGAGAGCTTGGTTGGAGGGTTGGGGATGGTCTTTGTATTATAATTTATTCAGATGCTTGGTTACCTTGCTCTACCAATTTGCGGATTTCCTCTCCCTCACTTCTTTCGCTTGATGATTCTGTCAGCGCTCTCATACATGTTGTTGGCTATTGGGATTTTAATTTAATTGAGCAGGTTTTTTGGGCTTCTAAAGCTTTTACTATTATGTCCATTCTTTTATCAAGCTTTCCTATCCCAGACAAATTAATTTATCATTTTCAAAAATATGGTATCTATAGTGTCAAAAGTGGCTACCGAGTTGCACAAGATGCTACATTGCGTGCTGATAGGGGTATAGGAACTTCTTATGGTGGCAGGGACACACTTTGGACCTCCGTCCGATCTTTGCCAATTCCTAATAAGATTGAAATTTTCTTGTGGCGATCATTGCATGGTCTCTTACCTTGCATGGCTAATCTTTTTTATTGTAAAATTGTTCCTAATCAGATTTGTTTTCGTTGCACCAGAAAGCTAAAGACAATTATACATGTTTTATGGTGTTGTTCGTCAGCAAAAGAGGTTTGGCTACTTTCTCCTTTCTCTTATTTTGGGGGTGAATGGTCTGGTCTTAGCCTTTCTAAATTGTTTCATTATGCTACAACAATTCTTTGTCAACAAGAAATGGTCATCATCTCATATTTGTGTTGGAGTATTTGGCATAGATGAAATCAGTGTTGGTTTCATGGTACTTCTGTCCTTGCATAAACTCTAGTTACTCGTACTTGTGCTCTAGTTACTGAATTTCAGCAGGCAAATAAGAAGGAATCACTTCCCCAGCCTACCCCTGTCTTGGATTGTTGTTGGGTAAGGCCTTGTGCTCCATTTGTGAATTTGAATGTGGATGGTGCAGTTAATTTATAGTAGGGTTTTCGGGGTCTAGGCGTGGTTGTTCATAATTGTAATGGGGAACTTATGGTGGCGGCTTCCGAACGTGTTCACGATAATTTTACTCCTAAGACTACTGAGCTTATGACAACCTGTTTGGGTTTATAGGTGGCATCTCAGATGGGTTTTGAGTCTCTTGTTCTAGAAATGGATGCTCAAGAGGTGATTAGATGTTTGAATGCTTTAGAGGAATGTTTGGATTCTGATGGTGCATTAGTAGTAGAAACGCAAGCCTATCTAAAGCTTTTTCCTGTTGTGATTTGTCAATATGCTTCCCTTTGTTGTAATCAAGTGGCACATCGCTTGGCTAGGCGTGCGTTATTATGTTCAGATTTTCATGTTTGGATTGAAGAGGGGACTATGTGGTTGTTAACTGAATTACTATTTGATGTCTCTGATGTTTGATTTAAATGTTCTTCAGGATCGTTGCTGGTTAGGTTACTTTTCAACTTATTTTCTCCTCAATCTCTTTTCTAGTTTTATTGATTCTTCTTGTTCCTTGTTGTTGTTGATCATAATTCTGCCTTTGTTTCATATTTGCTTTTGATTCTTTTACTTTTGATGCATAAATATTGTTTATAACAGTTTTTTTGGTCTTTCTGGTGCATATATTGGTTTTGATTATCCTTGCTTGTTAATGTTTTGTTGTTCCAGCTTTTGTTATTTTGGTTTTTGTATTATATATATATTGATTTGTTCTTTACTTCTATTGTGAAATTACCTGTAGGATGACTAAAAATGAACACTTATCCTAGACCTAATCTAGATAAAGTTTACTGACTTCTTCGTAACTCAAGTTCTGTCACGGGATGATCTTCGACACTCCTTATGTTGAATGCAATACTGGTCGTGATTGCTTCAAGCTCACCGGAGGATAAACGCCACAACAGTCTTGGTGCCCTCAACTGCATGACTCACCGACATGCATATGAATGAATGAAAGGATTTGATAAATCACCAAGCAAACAAGAACACTTGATGACTTATCTAAACAATATGCACAACAACTTTCAAAAAACAAATTCAATATCCTCCCAAATTCAATACGTTGAAAGCTATTTTGTTTGAAAAGAAAACACCTACCTTTTATTCAAGGCAGGTTTTTCTCTTGAAAGAGAGAAACATACGGGACCTTTAATTCTATTCAACTAGGACTTTCAAACTTGATCCAATATGGTCTATGCATTAAGACGCCAAACAAAAGACAAAATACTATCGGATTATGAACATGAATTCTGATTCAATATGGACTCTAAGTGATGACACCAAGCAAACACTTTTATGAAGAAACGATTTTCTCCTAAAACAAGTTCATTAGGAGATAAGCACGGTGCACGTCATTTATAGAAAACACTAATATTTTAACTTAAATCATGAACTGCCAGAGTGAATAGGAGCCAGACCAAGGGCAGCTGAAATAAAATGGAAACTGAACGGATTTGGAATCCCATACACATGCACAACAAGTCCAGACAAAGCAGCAGAGGCAGCGGAGACATCGGGAAAATTAGCATAAAATTCAAGAAACAACCTGGAAGTTGGGCAGCGGCAAACCACGAACTAACGGCAAGAGATGATGTCAAGTGAGAAAGTCGACGAACGTGGGGGACGATGACAGACCACATCAGTATACCGTGTAGAGCACGCTGGAGACACAAAGTGAGAGATCAGAGGATGGTGGAAAGCACGACAGGCAGAGTTGGAATGCAAGCGCCAGGAGGAGGACGGCAGTGATTAGGATGTAGCAGACATGACGACTGAAGAAGGATCAGCAGCAGATCGGCGAAACACGAAGCAAGATGGACTGTGGTCAGGGCCAGCGGAGGAGGAAGGCCGATGGCTTTGTGTGGTGACCATCGTGATGCTATAGAGCAAGATGCGGTAAATAGCAGAAGCCGAGACCTTTGGGTGACGGCAATGGGGGCTGGAGATAGAATTGGACTGAGGAAGAAGACAACCCTAGATTGCACAACTTAAACAATCAGTGTGAAACGCATCGTATGTTTTTTTTTTTCTTTCTTGAATGAGATAAAAAACAAAAGTAAACTAGTAATTTGAAAAGAAAAAAAAACAAAGAACAAAAGAACAAGGAAAAAAACAAAATAGTCAAGATATAAAACACACTGTAGATGCAGAGCAAAACTTGTTGTGAAAAATAATAGTTTCCCTCTTTCCGTAAAGCCAAATACAAAATATTTATATTATAAATAACATATAAACAAATTGAAAAGCTTTGAAGGTATAATGAAATTGAAGAAAACAAAATAATAGGGAAATAAAAGGAAAATAAATAACAGGTACTGATGATCTACAAGACTCCAAGATACGACCCCTTGTACACAAACTTAAGATCCGCTATGAGCACGTTCATAAACAGATATAGGTATCCAAGTCACATAACCATTGCCCAAAATACTAATAATATAAAGTAAAGAATATATGTAAAAGTAGAAAAGGAAAGAATTACAGGAACTTTCACGACGTCTCTCAATTAATAAGCATAATAAATATAATAGTAAAACCACTAAATACATAAAATAAAACTGATATATATATATATATTAATAACACGGTTTGATACTAATAGTTTTATGTAATTTGATTACACGGTTTGAAAAAAATATTAATGAATACTTTGATTGCTTCAGCAAAAAGATTTTGTAATAAAACCTTCAGCAATTAAAAATAACCATCACAATAAGAAATTGCCTTATTTGAAAGACCAATTGAAATGAAGTCATAAAAAGAAATTAACGGCAACCAAAATAATGATTGAAAGTAATAACAAGGTATAAAACAGTTATGTCAATGAAATGGCCGTTGCAAAGCTTCTAATTAAAGTTAATGACAACAATGGATCTCAAAAACTAACGTCCAAAATAAATTGTACCAACAATGGATCTAATTAAAGTTAATGACATTATATGTATATGCATATGCACAAAATAGAATAGTCAAAATTAATTTCTCCATAAATGTAAAAATTCTAATTCTCAACATTGATGTATCAACCAACTAGCTAATGGCATTTATACTATAAAAAAAAATGCTTCGTTTTTCTCCCAAATTTAAAGCAATGACAGCCAGCAAAATAAAGAATAATTAAGCTCAATAAAAGTTGCAATAATATCACATAAACTCTCTGCACGTTTCGCAAAAATTGATATCTATAAATGAAAATAAAGAATCAATATAAAATTGAAAACACAGATAGGCCAGAACTAAAACTAACACAAAAAAACTATAAAGATAATGTATAGAAACCCAACATTAAAAAATATAATTGCAAACAATAAACTTTACGGCCAAGAATATATTATAATTGCTTCTCACGTTGATATGAAGGATTTCCAAAAGTAAAGCAGACCTTTTTGGCAATTGAGAACAATAAAACGATTTAAAAAAAACGATTATAAAGGACCATTATATAAAGGAAGATTGATGGCAACCAAAATGAATGAAGGCAAATGTTAAAAAGGCCCAACACAATAAAATCAAATATATATACTTGCTTTGCACTTCAACCGTACACCACATAAAATAATAATACGTTGAACTATAACAATAATACCAAATAAATTAGTCTGTAGGCTTTTATTTTCAAACACTAGCAGTAATTTCCCAAACGTTAGCAACAAATTATAAACATATAAAAGTACCAACAATATTTAAAGCAGTTGAAATTGTATAGACAACATGAAAGCTTCAAACTGAATCTACCCAAAATAAATTGTAATTTTCATTTTGAAAATCCAATACGAACGCAAAAGCTTCAGTCAAAGAGTTAAAAGATATTAAAGCTAGCAATACGGGAAGAAAACAACTTTAACATACAAAGGCTTTAGATTGTTGTGAAAAATAATAGTTTCCCTCTTTCCGTAAAGCCAAATACAAAATATTTATATTATAAATAACATATAAACAAATTGAAAAGCTTTGAAGGTATAATGAAATTGAAGAAAACAAAATAATAGGGAAATAAAAGGAAAATAAATAATAGGTAAGAAGGTGAGTTTGGTACGGTGAAGCACGTCAAAGACGCTGTCCTAAAGCCTTTGTAGCCTCCCTACGTGCAGGTACTGACGGTCTACAAGACTCCAAGATACGACCCCTTGTACACAAACTCAAGATCCGCTATGAGCACGTTCATAAAATGTGAAGGAGTGGCCTTTTATAGGCATCCAAAACATGTAACCTTCACCAACCATAAAAGTTCACCAACCAAAAAATTAAGCTTGAATATTAAATATTTATAACCCCCACAATAAATAAAATAAAAAAGCTAAAATAATTAAATAAATAAAACGGTTAAATTTTTAAAACCTTTTAAAATTCCAACAAAACTCTCTTCAAGATATATGTACTTTCCATTCATAAACATGCCAAGCTTGTGGGTGAGGAGAGAAAGAAGCAACAGACCCATTGTTGTTTGAAACACACGTGAAGCAAAGCATGTCAGGGACAAACACATGACAGCACACGAGATGCACAAACACATAAATAACAGAGGAGGCATACCACAATCATGGTGAAAGATAAAAGGCACCAAATGTGTCTACCATCAAGAAGCAAAGGTGTGAAGTGAACTCTTTTAAATTAAGCACAAAGAATATATCCACCCAAGACTGATCCTACCGAAGATAGCACATACACTGATAGCTCATCTGTCTTTGGGATGTGGAACAAGATACCACACATAATTTCTTTTGAATTAATTTAACTCCTTATGCATAGCCAATATCCAGTCATTATCTGCAAGAGCATCTATCACACTTCTAGGTTCGACCAAGGATACATAACATAAATTGGTTACCTCATCACAAACTTGTTGTTGAGTTCTCAATTTGTCATCAACAGTCCCAATAATGTCAGAGGGTGAGTGATCTTTCTAAACTTGTTTAGCATCAGGTCTGAGTATCACAGGATTGAAAGGCTGATTATAATCCTCAAAATCAATATCAGTAACATCAATAGGTTCGTGAGTTTCCAGATTTGTATCTTCATGGCTTGTTTCAACCTGTAATATAGAGGCATCATTTACAACGACATTAGTTGATTCCATGATTGTTTTAGTACGACTATTAAACACCCTATATGCTCAACTATTCATAGAATAACCAAGAAATATTCCAACATCACTTTTTGCATGGAATTTTCCATGATACTCCCTGTCTTTGTAGATGTAGCATTTATTACCAAAAGTCCTTAAGTGCTTGATATTTGGTTTCTTCCCTTTTCAAATTTCATAGGGAGTGCTCTTGGTATGTGGTCTGAAAAACACACGGTTAGATGTATAGCATGTAGTACTAATGGCTTCAGCCCAAAAATGATTTGCCAATTTGGCACTTTTCAATAAGACACGAGCCATGTCAAGAATGACTCTATTTTTCCTTTCAGCTACCCCATTTTGTTAAGGAGTGATTGGATCATAAAATTTATGTTTTATTCCTTTTTCAGAACAAAAATATGAGAAAGCTTGATTTTCAAATTTTGTTCCATGATCTGTCCTAAGTCTTGTGAAGCAAGAATTAGTTTCATGTTTTTCATTCATGATCAGCTTGTACAAGACATAAAAGGAATTACAGGCTTTTGTCTTATCATGCAAAAATATGACCCAAGTAAAACGTGAGAAATCGTCCACTAAGACAAGAATATATTTCTTTCCTCCTAAGCTAGTGACCTGAATTGGACCAACTAAATCCACGTGCATCAGTTCCAAAGTTTTATAAGTAGAGATTGAGTTTGTAGCTTTGTGAGGGTTTTGGTTTGCTTCCCCAGTTGGCACCCTTCACAAACACCCTCACATTTAACTGAAAGATTAGGCAATCCTCTTACACATTTACACTTGGACAATTTAATTAAGTCTTGATATTTCTTGTAGCCCAAATGTTGATGCCATAAATCAAGATGATCGTTACTTGTCCTAAAACAAACTTGAGAAACTTCATTAGTGAAAAAACAATAGCAATTGTCAGGTGATCTTTTTCCATTATCACATTTGATCTGTCTTTATTATTGACAATGCATTG
The DNA here is from genome assembly GCF_000346735.1 of Prunus mume. The sequence goes on from NW_007362514.1 coordinate 144,834, forward strand.
GGTTTTAGTAAAACCTACCTTACCTATTTCATCACAAAGTTGACTTACACTGATGAGATTTGCTTGATGATTTTCAACTATTAAGACATTGTCCAAGCTAGATGTACCAATTGCCATAATCTTTCCTTTGCCCAAAATCTTGGATTTTCTTCCATCTCCAAAAGTGACCATTCCACTCACACATTCTGTAGAGATTTCTAAAAAATATGATTTGTCACCAGTCATGTGTCTTGAATACCCACTGTTAAAATAGAGTCAGAAAAAGCAGTAAGAGCAACAAAACATTTCACATCTAAGATTTCAAGAGCATTAGTTTGATGTGCATCACTTGAAAGCACCAGCAAGCAATTTTGATTGTCCTTTCTCACCACACTAGATTTGAACTTGGTAAATATAAGGAATGAGAGAGTTTTGACAACCTGCTTACCTCTTTTACAAGATATGCAATCTTGTGTTGAATTCTTACCTGTCCTTCCTTGGTGGATTTTTGACTTATTGAAATCTATTGGAACAGTTTGCATTTTGGTCCGACGTGTCCAAGAATTTCACAATAGTGACATGTGGGTATGAATCTCCAAGTTGTTTGAGAAGTTGGAGCACAGGTAGGAAGTGATGGTTTGACAAACTTTGTGACGGATATAATGGAAGACTTGTTGATTGAATCAAAACATAAGCCACGTTTGTCTCCATCTCTTCGACCCATGCTAATCATTTTGTCAACATTTTCTGCACCAACTGTCAAAGCAATAATCCTCTCCTTTAAACTTTTAAGCTCAATTTCAAGGGCTTGGTTTTCAGAGGTCAAAGAAACAATTAATTTATTTTGATTAATGCACTTTTTTTTGTAATATTTCCAATTTCTCGTACATACCTTCACCTATGAGCAGTAGAGGATTGCAACGTCCTAGCAGTCCTACTATTTTCAAGCTCTAGCACAATAACTATTTTTGCAAGCTCTCTGTTATGTTTGTTGAGTTTCTGAGAAGCAGCCAATAGATCGTCATACTTTTCCAGCACATAGTCAATATTTGGTTCTTCATCATTCACATTGTTTTGCTGTGCCTTATTCAAGCTGACAGTGGTGATTAATGCAATGGTATTTTCTTCACTTTTCGATTCTAAATCACTGTCACTTCAGGTTACATTCAGTGCTTTGGCTTTTCCATTTTGCTTCTTTTGTGTGTTGGCACATTCAAAGGCAATATGTCCATACCCTTTGCATTAATAGAATTTGACTCTCTCTTTAGTGTTTTTCTTCTCAGTGAACTTGCGAGATTTTAAATTACCATCAATATAATCACCATGCTTAATTTTTGAATTTATACCTGAGTGATTTCTTGAGTCGTGACTTCTGGAATTTTGATTTTTGAAAAACTTCTTGAATTGTCGTGAAAGATAAGCAAATTCCTTTCCATTGAATTCTTCAAATTGGTGTTCACCATCTTCTTTATCAACCACTTTGAGAGCCACACTTTATTAGGTTTGAAGCAACCCTATGAGTTCACAAACTTTCAAGGTGTTCAGGTCACAAATCTCTTCAATGGCTGTGATCTTTGGTTGAAAATGTTGAGGCAAGGACCTTATAATTTTTTTCACCACCCTATCTTCTGGCATTTTTTAACCTAAACTTGAACATGCATTCACAACTAGACAGTATCTGTTCCTTCATGAGTGACCTACAAAATATCCTAAGCTTCCTTAGAAGTATCACAACTAGATATATATTCAAATTGATTGGAAGAGACAACAGTGAATATAACATTTAATCCTTTTTTATTATTAGTGTTGTGTGTGGCTTCTGTAGTGGTCCACTCCTCTCTAGTGTTGAGGATTGTGGTTTATTCATCTCCTTTTCTGATGTTCTTTGTGGGTTTAGGAAATCCATGAACCATTGTATTCCATACACGTTCATCTAAGGACCAAAGAAACGACTTCATTTTAGCCTTCCAAGCGCCATAGTTGTTGCCATCGAAGTATGGTGGATGTGCAACAGAACCCGCGGCATGGTCCATCCTAAGGTATGTCGAATGTTGCTAAGTATGTTCAGTAACCCGCTCCGATGCCAATTGAAATTACCTGTAGGATAACTAAAAATGCACACTTATCCTAGACCCAATCTAGATAAGGTTTACCGACTTCCTCGTAACTCAACTTTTGTCACGGGATGACCTTTGACACTCCTTATGTTGAATGTAATACTGGTCACAATTGTTTCAAGCTCGCTGGAGGATAAATGCAACAACAGTTTTGGTACCCTCAACCATATGAGTCACCGACATGCATATGAATGCAATATGAATGAATGAAAGGATTTGATAAATCACCAAGCAAACAAGAACACTTGATGACTTATCTAAACAATATGCACTACAGCTTTCAAAAAACAAACTCAATATCCTCCCAAGTTCAATACGTTGAAAGCTATTTTGTTTGAAAAGAAAACACCTCCCTTTTATTCAAGGCAGGTTTTTCTCTTGAAAGAGAGAAACCCACGAGACCATTAATTCTATTCAACTAGGACTTTCAAACCTGATCCAATATGGTTTATGCATTAAGACGCCAAACAGAAGACAAAATACTATCCAATTATAAACATGAATTCTGATTCAATATGGACTTTAAGTGATGACACCAAACAACCACTTTTAGGAAGAAAAAATTAAGATTATTAGGAGATACGCACAGTGCACGAAACTTATATAAAATGCTAATATTTTAACTTAAATCACAATGGCATTGAAAATAACTTCAACTATGAATCCTATTGTGAATGCATGATTATGTCATGATTTACCTGAAATCAAGTTTCTTATATCGGTCAAGACATGCCTCGAAAGTATGGGATTGAATGGGTTGCGCCAAAACGTCTAGTAAACAATCCTACACACACTAATTCCCAACCTATGCTAGAGTCTAGGAAATGCCAATACAAATTTCGTACTAACATATTGTCTTGTCTATTTTTGTTTCTTTTGCTTCAGTGTTTTGTTTTGTTTTCTAAGGTTTTGTTCTTTTGGTTTCCAAGTTTTGCTTTGGCTTCTAGTTTGTTTAGTGTTATTTATGTTGGTTTTTAGTTGTGAGTTTTGGTTTTTTTTTAGTTTTGTGTGTTTGAATTTCATTTATGTTATTTGTGTGATTTGGTTTTATTTTGTCTCTATCATGATTCTTTAGCTTGATTTTATTTTGTTTATGTTTTTGTTGTTTATATTTTGTTTTATTTTATTTATGTTCCGCTTTTGTAGTTAGTTTTAGTTATCTCCATTTATTTTTGTTTGTTGTTATTTTATTTTTTCTTCTTTCTTTTTGTTTTGTTAGCTTTTAGTATTGTTTAGAACGACCATCTTGGTTTTTTCTTTGTTACTTTTGTTTTTCTTTTGTTGTGTCCTTATGTTTATTTTTCTGTTCTAAGGATTTGTGGATTTTCTATGTCTTTAGTTTTCTCCGTTTTTTATGCATATTGGTTTTAGTAAGCTTTTGTTTATTTTTATGGTTTGCTTGTTGTTTTACTTTCGTTTTAGAATGGTCTTTTTAGTTGTTGTCTTGTTTTAGTTTTATTTATTTATTTAAGTTTTCTAAGGTTTGTTTACACTCAGTTTTGTGTAGTTGTGTTGTGTAAGATCCTTATTAAGTTTGCATCCATTTAAGGCACAAAATCTGTTAAGGAATAGAAGTGGAAAGTTTTTTGTTTGATTAGTCGGATACTTGGAGGTGAAGAAAGAATCAAATCAAAGGAGATATCCATCCTGTTCTATCATGGATTCTAGAGGTGATTAAGGCATGATTTAGTTGATCTCTTATGGTCAAGAAACCTAAGTCAAATCACCTATAAAAACAAGGTTTAGGTCCCCGATCTTTTACGCATTCAAGCACACAAATCCTACCCCAGATTAAGAGTGCATAAGGCGTGTAGAAAGATTGGAAGACCTTGCTTACTGCTCAAGATCTTTTATGTCATGTTCTCATGGCTTCTCAAGGTTAGTACTTATAGCTTGTTTGATCTTAAATTCTAACATGTGGTATTAGAGCCTAGGTCATGCATCTATAGGTCTAAATCAAGATAAAACATAAAAAAATCTGAACTATTTTTCCAATTCCTCATTCTGTGTTGTTCTGTAATGATTGTTTGCTCTCAAGGATTAAAATTTATATTCTAGGACTGCTGTGCATGTTTTTAAATGATAAACCAATTCATACTGTTTAGCATATTTATCTGTAAACACACATGGAATCATGACTTGGGTTAAAACTACTTAAGCATGAACATAATGAAATTCAAAATCAAGTAAACATATCAAGGAAGTCATGTTTTGATTCAAAACCATTGTTTGAAGTTCAGTCCACAGATGAGCATGGGGCAATTGTTTTAAATTATCTCGAGGTTTTGATGACAAAATTGCATTACAAGACACATTGGCTGAGGTTTTTTGCTTACAAATGTGAACCTCAATTGATTATGCCTTATGATGGAACAAGATGGCACATCAACTGTTATGAAGATCAAGATCTTTTCTGTCCACAAATGGGAAGATCTTGATAACAGCTTATATAGATAGTTTATGATGTTAGACTTGTGAAAGAAACTCAAGCATATTTGATATTTTGTCCACAGATGTGTATTACATATGTATAAAGTTTTTAAGGATAAAAGATTAACCATATTGCATAATTCTGTGTTTTCAGTTATGAACCCTACCTCTGTCAATTCGATTGAACCCTTGACTAGTAGAAACTTTAAGAAATGGAAGCATGATTTAGAGATAGCTCTAGGTCTCTTAGATCACGACATAGCTTTAAGAGAAGAGAAACCAGTGCTCACTGCTAAGCAAAGGCTAAAACTTGAGAGATGGGAGAAGACAAATAGGTTTTGTCTTCTTATAATGAAAAAGTCTATGTTATGGAGGCATTCCT
>NW_007362514.1:149770-163025 GCF_000346735.1 Prunus mume
AGAAGTTCAAAGAATCAGATAAGGCTAAGACTAGGAATCTGATGAATTGGCTACCATGAAGTATGATGGTAAGGAAGGTATGAGGGTGTATCTTCTAGGCATGATAGAGACGACCAGTAAGCTAAAGGCACTTGATATTCCCATAGCCGATCCTTTTCTCATTCACCTTAATTTGAACTCTCTCCCTTCATCATATGGACAGCTTAAGGTAATTTACAATATTCAGAAAGTAAAGTGGGATCTCAATGAGCGTGTTCAAGAGAAGGCTCGGATCAAGAAGGAAAAAGAGGTTAACACTATGCACCTCACCGCCAATGCTCCCAAACATCACTTCTCTAAGCCTAGCTCACATACTTTTGCCAACAAAGAGAACTCCAAGGCTAATCTTCCTCCTAAAAGGTCTGACACTTTAAAAACAAACAAAACTACTATATTTAAAGGTCATTTCTGCGACAAAGCAGGTCACATGAAGAGAGAGTGCAACAAATATAAGCGTTGACTAGAGAAAAAAGGAAACAAAGGTGAGTCTGAAACTGCCCTAGTTTCATAGTTCCTACTAACTCATGGTGGATTAACACTAGTTCATCAATCCATACTGCCAATTCCTTGTAGGACTTCGCAAGCCAGAGGAAACCAAGTAGAGACAGTTTCTAGATTAACTAAGGAACTTTTCAATTTTGTGTTCTCTGAAGTTGGATTTGATTTGGTTTTCAATAAAAATTAAGTGGGCAATGGCTCTTTGATTGATGGTTTGTATTATTTAAATCTTTCTAATAACAATGTTGTTTTCACCACTGGAACTGTCACGACCTGATTCGACAATAAGGAATATTCCCGAATCAGGGCGTGAGTCATACCATAGTCATAAGAATAAAATCCTACAACTCAGAATCGGAGTCGCAGTAGCTCATAGTTAAATACACACCAAGATCTTTATCAAACTGTTGACTACTTACAAATGTTAATTACACAAATCAACAACAAAAACCTAGTAGCTTGGTTGAAACCCGCTCCCTCAAACTTCATCTTGAATCCTGCACAATCTATTAGGGTATAAGCATTCTAATGCCCAGTAGAGTACTGTCAAGCCCCTCAAGGTCAACTATCACAGTTAATCAAAGTGTCATGCATCAAACAACACAAGATACAGAAATTATGCAACCATACAAGATAAATAAATTTGCATATGTAGTGATGCCATGAACTCACTCCCTTCTAATCCCACTAATTCATACCTTAGGGCAACAAGCCTACATGTCCCATACCATGCGTTTTACCACTGTGGCTTTGAATACCCTAAAATATGAACTAGCGCCCATCCGTCCTTAACCCAGTTTTCTTTTGTTTACAAATTTCTCAACTTTCACTTTTCATTAGAGACCCTGCTCCCATCATCTCAATATATTCAAGCCCGACTCCCGTCACTTGAATGTATTTCGCATTTTTACTCAGATATATCTAAGGTCTTCTCCCACCCCTTAGATACCTCAAACGACACACACACCCCTAACACCACTGTATTTATGATGCATATGTAACGCAATGCAAACATCATTTATCTCTACTGAATAACAATAATATTTCAAGCTTCATCACATGAATAATAATATTCACCCAACATCAAATAAAATCCACGAAGAAAAATCAATAATAATGTTCACATAACATCAAATAATATTCGTCGAGTAAAGCAACAATAATATTCATATTTATAGTACTATATATAAGCACCAAGATTAAGAGTGGCGTAGCCCAATCAGGAAACCCTACCTCATGTCCAGCCAGCTAAAGTACCAAATTTACCCTTCGGAGATTCTCGGAGTTGTCGAATCTACACTTTTGATACAATTCCTGAACAAATTCAAATCCAAATTATTATTGAGCAGTGTTCGCTTTATTTCACCTAAGTCCAACCTCAACCTTATGCATTTCAAAGATTTTGCATAAAAGTGACAAAAATGCCCTTAGGACCAGCCTGGGGTCCAAAGCGGCCAATTCTCGTCCAAAATAATCTAAAACTCTGTCTTATGCCCTGTCAACACCGAAACAAGGCCAACAACAACCCAAACTTTACACCACCTCGGATTGACTAAAAACATATACCATTGGACTCGGATCGAGAAATTGAGTCAACTAGACTAAAAATATGGCATCAGAGGATGCCGGAAGAGCTGCCATGCAGCGCCACTAGCCAGAGCCGCGAGTCAGCTTGTTTCCAGTTATTGTTCATCGTCTTAGAAAAAATCCTGCAACTTCCTCTGTTTTCCAGATTAAATCCCAGATTTTGTGAGATATTTTGACCAAACAAACGTTAATGAAAATGGGCAAACTTATGATGGTTCTAAAGCCTGGTATCTCTAGTTTCTAACCCAACAAACCACACTAAAAATCTAGCTAAAACAAAGGAGAAAACTAGCTTCAAAATTGGACTCGTTGCTAGTTTTTCTGCAGAAAATAAATTTTTTTCCAATTTTTGCACAAGTGTTTGACGTATCAAAACTCAACCAAAATCGACAAAACTAATTGTGTTTTGTTCCTTGCCAAGTGTAGTTTAAAACCCAACAAATGGATTCCTCAAAAACTTTAAGTATTGGGAGAAAAAGAGACCCAAAGTGCTCATGGACTGCAAATTTCCAGATTTGGTTCTAAGTCATTTTCAACCATTCTATCACTTCTAAGTTGTTCCTAAGGCTTTCAAAACTCTTCTAAAGTACATACCTATCATTAGAACTCATAAAAACTCAAAATGGAACCAAAATCATAAAGACCCACTGTTTGTTGTACCCAGTTTTGGTAAATGGACAAAAAATGGTCTAAAGGGTTAAAAGAATATTTTAAAGACAAGCCAGGCCCTTTAACATTTGTCTTTTCTTAAAAGATCATCTTTTTCCTAACGGGCCTTTTTGAATAAATCAATAAGAAGACCTACATTGTAAAAATCAGACCCTTATTTTGCACTACAGGATAAAAAATTGGTAAACATGTTCTCTAGGCCACGTGGGAGGCTGAAGGGGATTATCACATTTAATGGCGACTTGACCTCCTTCTCTCCCAAAAAGAAAATGAGCCGTATTGAAGCCTCCTATAGGGGCTTTTTTCATCCGGCAGCTATAAATGAGTTGGGCTGCTGTAAGGAACGAATTAATGGAATTATCCCCTGTGTCCGAGTTCAAAAATCAAGCCCCAAAAATGCTTCGAAGGGATAGTGAAGCCTTAGGAAGCACCTTGGTTACCTTCACCAACAAAAATAACAATAGCTTACAGATAGACTTTTGAGGTTGGCATGAGAGGCTTGTGGCATGAAAGCAAAATTGTCATGAGTTTAGCACTGAAGAGAAAGCTATGTGTTCCTGGGGAAAAAAGGGGTGTTAAGGTAAGAGAGGAAGGGTTTGCAGGAAGGTTTGGATGAGAATGAGGGAAAAAGAGGAGAATGGGTGGCTTAAGTATTTTTCCAGCAGCTTAACAAAGGCTTTGTCAAATGTTAGAACAGTCTGCCAGAAGAGGGCAAATGGGGGAGAAGGATAAATAGAGCACAAATTTGCTGGGTTTTGCAGGTGAGAGAGGAAGCTTGCTCTCTGGATGTGGTTGTTGCTAGTGGTGAAGTAGTGGGTGTTTTGGGTAATTTTTCAGCAGCTTGACAAAGGCTCTGTCAAGCTCTAGGATGACTTACCAGAAGAGAAAATGAGAGGAGATGGAGGAATAGGGCATGAAATTGCGGAGTTTCAGAGATGAGAGATGAAGCTTGCTTTCTAGATGTAGGTTGAGATGATGGGTAGGAAATGCCTCTTTTTATAGGCGCTGGAAGCTACTCTTTTCCAAAAAACCCTAATGGTTTCTATCCAATTTGGCCAAGCTTTTTCCTTCCTTTCTCCTCCCCTCGTTTCACTTATCCTATTTGGTGAAATTCTCTCTACCCATTTGCACAAAGTCAGGGATTTTTGGGAGCTCAATGCTCTTCCTGCAGCTACCTCAGTGGAGTACTCCCATTTTCAGCCATCTTTCTTCCTTCTTTTCTCCCCTCTTATGTGGCTAGATCTGATAGGGGAGAAGAAATGGGTATGTGTACTGGTTTGAAGGGTGTTTTGCTCAAGTTTCCCTTGGTTTTTCTGATGGCTTGCGTTGGGTTTGTCTTTGGCCATGTGCTGGAGATTCCCAGCAACCTGCAGATGTGAGTGGCTTTTGGTTTTGTCATGGTTTTCTCTCCAGCCATGTGCTGGAGAGTTTTAGACATTTTGTTGGTCACTTGGGCCATTCTTTAAGGTAATGGGCTAGTTCACTAAAGGGATGGGCCAACTTCCCAAAGTGATGGGCTATCTTTTCTAATTTAATGGGCTATTTTCTCTCCTTTATGCTTACCCACATTTTTGGGCTCAAGAAATGGGCTTGAATTTCTGGGCTCCCAAACAGCCTAAAACTTCCATTTCTCAGCTTATCAATGGGCCTTATGAAAACTCGTAACCATCCATACCACAACCCGCTCAGAAAGCCCCAGGCATTCACGTGGCTTGGGCCCACTTAAGCCTGCAGCGTGGCATGTTGCTTATTTGCTTGACGTGGCACGTGTGCAAGCGCATATGACGAACTCTTGCGTACCCAAGTTGGGTTTCTTCCCAAGTTAGGTGTCGTACTGGGCTAGAAATACATTTGGGCCCAGCCTTGGATTTTTTGGGCCTCAACATTAGCCCCCTTGATTGTTGGAGCCATGAATGTGTATTGAAATGTTCCAAATAATAAATTTCCAGCCCAAAATAAATTGCAGTGGCATGGCATGCGTTTAGGAGCAACTCAAGGATGACCAGTTAAAGGTCTCTGAAATTTCAGCCAGGCCTTTTCCGGGAAGGTTTGAGGGGTTGCAATGGTCCCACTTAAAACCCAATCCTTCTTAAACACTGAGGGTGTTGCCTTAAAGAACTCTCTTAGACACTGTAATTTTGGAGGTCACTTACTAGAATTACCAAGAATTGGCCTATTTTGTGGCATGACAGAGAAGGAAAATTTGGCGGATTAGCTCAAAATAACTTAGCTTGCATGATTTATTTGCTTGAGTGACTAAAGAGGCTTGATTTTGCATGATTGTGGTTTGCAAGAGTTGCGTTAACTTGGTATTGGCATGTATGCTTGATGTTGGCATGTATGCTTGGTATTTGGCTTGGATGCTTGGCATTGGCATGTACACTTGATTTTAGCTTGTATGCTTGGATGCTTGGTTTTGGCACGTACACTTGGCTTCGGCTTGTATGCTTGGATGCTTGGTTTTGGCTAAGGTAGCATGGTTTAATATAGCTTTTGGGACATTTAGCATGGTGGATGTCATTTGACAGTAGCCAGACGTGCTAGTAGATGGTGGGGATCCAATCTTGGAGTTGCGGATGCAATGAGCTTGGATTCACCATTGTGTTTGAGTTTACAGCACTAGCCTCTGAACACTTTGAATTTAGTGGATAAAACTTCAGTGAAGGTGATAGCGTGTGACATGATGGCTAGATATTGGAAGAATGCTTGAAATAGGGCATGTGCTGAAAGGATGTTTGAAATATAGCATGTGTTAGAAGGATATTTGAAATAGGGCATGTGCTGGAAGAATGTTTGAAGTAGGGCATGTGTTGGAAGGATGTTTGAAATAGGGCATGTGCTAGAAGGATGTTTGAAACAGGGCATGTGCTGGAAGGATATTTGAAATAGGGTAGGTGCTGAAAAATGTTGTGTTTGACATGAAGAGGAAGCACTCTGGAGAAGGCTCAAATCAAGGGAACTCCAAGAAGTCCAAGGAGTTTAAGGGAAAATGCTTCAATTGCAACAAGCAAGGGCATCGAGCTGCGGATTGCCGAAGTAGAAATGGATAAGACAACCAAATCCTTTGGTCCTGAGTTTCTAACTTATTTGTTAGAAAATGAGCCTCAAACTTACAAAGAAGCCATGACTTCTCCTGAAGCTCCTTTATGGAAAGAGGCTATTAATGCCGAAGTTGAATCCATCATGCAGAATCACACTTGGGAACTTGTGGATCTTCCTCCTGGAAATAAACCATTGGGTTTTAAATGGATTTTTAAGAAGAAGATGAAAGCTGATGGATCAATTGAAAAATATAAGGCAAGGCTTGTTGTCAAAGGTTATAAACAAAAAGAAGGATTGGATTACTTTGACACATATTCACCAGTTACGAGGATAACATCAATAAGAATGTTAATTGCAATTGCAGCATTGCATAATCTTGAGATACATCAAATGGATGTGAAAACGGCTTTTCTAAATGGTGATTTAGATGAAGAAATATATATGGAACAACCTGAAGGGTTTATTGTTCAAAGTATGTAAGCTTGTTAAGTCTTTGTACGGGTTAAAGCAAGCACCAAAACAATGGCATCTGAAATTTGACAATGCACTAATATCAAATGGTTTCAAGATCAACGAGTGTGATAAATGTGTTTATATGTGTTAATTGCATATTGCGTTTGCTATACTTTTTAGTGGTATTGTATTATTAATTTCTGGTTGTGTTTTGTTGTAACACACTATTGCGATTCATTATTTATCTATTAAAGACTGCCAAATATTTGTTTATTGACATTAAGATTGTTCACTCAATTAAGGAAAATGTCGAATGAGATACAGAAAGTGGGTCCTTCTGTGAAGACAAGTGCACCTGCTGTTGTGTTGCCTTCATCCCATAATTATGCAGAGAAGCCTAAAAAATTTAATGGGATAGATTTTAAGAGATGGCAACAAAAGATGTTGTTCTACATCACCACATTGAATTTGGCTCATATCCTGAAAGCAAATCCTCCTGCACCTGGTGATACAATAGAAACAGTGGCTGCTTCTGATGCATGGAACCAGTCGGATTTCCTTTGCAGGAACTACATCCTAAATGGTTTAAGTGATGCACTTTACAATGTGTATAGTCCAATTCAGACTGCCAAAGCTTTATGGGAGTCACTAGACAAGAAATATCGGACCGAAGATGCATGAATAAAGAAATTTATTGTCGGTCGGTTTCTTGACTACAAGATGGTAGACTCCAAGACTGTCATAAGTCAAGTCCAAGAACTCCAACACTTGCTCGAGTACTATAGCCTGTAAAATTTGTAGAATTTGTAGAATTTTTCTGATACCTCAAAGCCGGTCTGCAACTTTTGCATTCATCCATGGCTGGTGAGTTTCTACAGATTATGCTTCTGCATGTGTCTTTAACTTATGATGCCTGGATGATTGCACTTGCTTCACAAAATTTGCTTGAAATTATGTTGTTTATAACATATCCAAAATTGAGGATCATCCACCCATTCTAGTGCTCACTACCTCCATTTTTCTGAAGCATGTTCATGAGTTGATGTTGATGCCTTTGTTGCATGCTTGTTTTCTATACTACGACAAAAGGGCAAAGGTCAGAAAATTTCAACCGAGAGACCTTGTCCTCAGAAAGACTTTCATTACTGCACAAAGGCAAGGATCAAAGAAAATGAAACCCAATTGCGAAGGCCCATACATGATCAGCCAGTCTGGGGGGCAGAGGAAGCTATATACTTGACACCATGGAAGGAAAGGAGATTACATAGTAATGGAATGCCTGCTACCTCCAAAGATATTATCGATGATACTTCATTCTACCTGCTCAGTTCCAAGTAGACGACTGAGCCCTACACACTTCTAAAGTAGAGAAGCAACTATTGCAAATTCCAAAATATGCCACCCAAAAAAAAAAATTGGTTATCCATTAGGAGCGTCTTAAGGGAGACAGGGCAACAACCAAAAATGGCCTTCGAGAGACGCAGCCCACAAGAAGCGTCATTCGAGAGATGCAGGGTGCGCCAAGAATTTCCTAAGGAAGGTATCCAGGTTCCTATCAATTTCTTAAGGGAGACAAGAAGGTCACAAAGTGTCCTTCAAGGAGCACAGCCCGCAAGAAGCTTCCTTTGGGAGTCATAGGGTGCGCCAAGAATTTCCTAAAGGAGGTATCTAAGTCCTTATCTGTTTTCCAAGAGGGCTATGATAGTAATATAGTTGTCCATAACCAGCATCCTTCGGGAGACGCAGCCCTCAAGAAGTTTCCTTCGGGAGACGCAGGGTGCGCTGGGAATTTCCTAAGGGAGATCCATGTTTCTATCCGTTTCCTAAAGGAGGCAGGATGGTCACATGAAAGCATCCTTCGGGAGACGCAGAAGACACCTAGAGTCCCTCAAGGGGGACCCTTGCTCCTGTCAGTTTCCTAAAGGAGGCATGATAGCCAAAGTTTCTTGAAGAAGCAGAAGATGCCAAGAGTCCCTCAAGAGGGGCCCTAGCTCCTGTCAATTTCTTAAGGGAGATACACAATCAAGACACTAGCTGGTTACTCAAGCAGTTCACAAGACAAGATGTAAATTAAAGTTGATAAAATAACTTAAATTTCCAAAGAAAAGTGACCAACCAGCCAAGTTCAACAAAAAGGAAATGGTCAAACAAGACCAATTATTCTAAATAAGAAAGAAAACTACCAAAGCTAAAAAAAAAAATAAGGAGTCTTCACTTACTCCAAGACTTCGGCAGGAGCCCCCTGATTTGTAGCCTATTTGGCATCCACCTGATCAGCCACACTTTTAGCAGCTCCACTGCCTGCTCCGCGACATCTGCCACCATCTCATCAGCTGCATCATCCTCTCCTCCATCCTCTTTGGCCTCCTACTCTTGAACTGCTTCTGTGTCCACAACATTGACCTGCTCACATTGAACGAGGAGCAAGTCAGGGCAGAGCATCTCGATGTTTTCATCTCTAATGGCATAGAAGGGAGCAAACCCATTATGCAGCCCAGCTTGTACGAATCTATGATAGGTTCAAATTTGGATTTTTCAGCAGACTTGTGATAGGCACCAAATCTAACCAGAAGCTTGCCATAACTAAGGGAGGTGTCAGCATTCTTGTGCTCAAGATGGAAGTAGGCATCTTTTCGACTAACCAAGTTAGCAGCAGAAGAGGGGGTAGCAATAGACGGGTTTCGGATAGTTTCAGCAACAAAAACTACTCCTTTTTAAAGCAGATAAAATGTTGCTTCCCTTTGTTTTTCTAAGGAAAGACTTGAGAATGTATCAAGATCGCTAGCTTAATGGATATGATCAACCAGTTTAAAGCAAGCAGACGGTCGTGATAGGAAGTGTTTGGGCCTAATTTGACACACACAACCCAAATACTGGAGGCTCAGAAAGATGAGGCAAAATCACAGGACCCAAGCAGTCTGGGTTTTTTGCGATTAAAACAAAAGTCAAGGGCCCAATATCCAAAGAAAGCCCGGCCCAGGATCTGTTAAAACCATGACAATGCACTTGGGCTTCGGAAAAGAAGAAACAAAAAAATCAGCCCATAGCTTCGAAAAACTGGACCTAGGCTTGGCATGATTAAAAAGAAAAGCCCAAAAAATTAGAGGCAGACCCACGTGACTGCCTAGAAAAAACTTTGAAAAGTCAATATTTTCAACTAGGTTGATAACGAGTTAATAAGAGCAGGTATGAAAAAGACATCTCTGAAAATCTCTGCCACCAGAAGATCAAAATCCCTTTTATATATTCAGAGAAAATTCTGCTCCAAAGTAAGGCACTGTTTTCAAGGCATAAGCAGACTGCGTTTGGAAGATAAGCAGGAAACAAGGAGTTGTTCAAACGGAAAATCGAAACTAACCATCACAGTTTGAAATTCTTACAAAGCAGTTGAAATTAAAGAAGGGTCAGGTTTCTTTTTCAAAAAATACAAGGAAATGACTGCCTTAGGAGCTGACTATGAAAGGCTTGTCTGCCAGAATTGATAAAATCCCCTTTTTCTTTGCATTTTAAAATAAAAGATCTCTTTCAGAAAATATGCCGCCCATTTTTAAAGAAATAGAAATTATGCTCCAACTTTTCCTATAAATATAAGAGAGGGTGAACAGAGCAAAGGACAATCAAATCAAACAACTAAAAATCAACCAAAGACAAACTCAAAATGATCACTTGATCTCTGAGAACCTTCAAACAAACTGAAGCAACTAAAAGCTCATTTGAGCCACATAAGAAGCCAGCTATAAATCAGAACTTCCAGTCCAAACTTAGAAAAATAAGTCATTCAAAACGAGATTTCTCTCATTACAAATTTGGTTCAGCAAAAGCCAAAACAAGCAGAGTCTGGGCTTTTACAAATATGAAAAGCTCAACAAATTTATGGAGAGTTTTGATCTGGCAGAACAGGTACCCCAGTGCAGTTCCAGCTCAGTAATCCTCAAGTCCAGCCACTTATGCCCCTTTCAGACTGAAGAGGCCGTAATTATGCCAGTTCAAAAAGCCTTCCAAGGCTTGAAATAGATTAAAGCTCTATCAAACTCGAACGTTGGTATCAATTTACAACTGAAGCTTAGCAGTTGAAGTTGTTAATAGCTCAGTCTAGTCCAGCCTGGATAAGAAGTTTCTACCCAGGCGAAAATGGAAGTCCAGCCTTCTTTTTGTCTTTCTAGAGTTGAATTTTCCTTTTTTAGTTTTGTAAAAGGCACTTCTGCCTAAAACAGTTTACTATCTTATTATTTATTCTGGCAAGAACTACCAATTTTGTACTGTGAAAAATTATGAAGTCCTCACCAGTCTGAGGCAAGAAAAGAACTTACTTGGGAGATATTCCTCGCCCAAATTCACAATCGTTTGTTTAGAAATCAGTAACTTGGGGCGCAAGTTATCTATTTTTAAGAAGTCTGCTAGAATTTTTAGTACTAGTAGTGGCACGCTCACACACTAAAGAAAGTTGACTTGTTGACCAGTCAAAGATTTTCATGACAATGGGAAACTTTACCCTACTATCACAGGAACAAATCTAAAACGGGTGAACATGTTGTTTGCAAAGGGGAATAAAAGAACAAGAGGTTCGAGGTTGCTGGATGTTAAGTACATAATAGTAAAGGAGAAAATTGCTCAAGGTTATACCATTTTAAGTCACATTAGCACTGAACAAATGATAGCAGATCCTCTCACCAAAGGAGTGGCAAATGCTGTTTTTCACAGGCATGTCTTAAGCATGGGCTGATGAACAGACCTCCCAGCTCGATCTCCATCCTTTCACTAGTGCAGACAACTCGAACCTCGGAGAGGAATATCACCATTCGTTTGCCTCTCAGCAGGTGAACTAGTTCGTGAGTGAACCATTTCACGGAGCAGATCGCGGCATCCAAGCTTGTTAGCAAGAGGCTTGAGTGAAACGTCCCAAATGTTTTCATATACTGCCAACCTTCTTGTTGTATGTGCCGATGAGGTGCTTAACCCTAGAAGATGGAAAGGGAGCAGCTCCGACTTGTGTCTTCTCAGTAGAAGGGACCCTTGGTTTCTTCCTCAACGGAGACACACCCTCCGCCCCCGAAATCGCAGCTTCATTTCTTGAAGACTTGACATCAGCCTTCCTTTTTGAAGGGGTTTCTGGCAGAACACTCCTCCTACCCAGCTGACAGATCATCAGAATCAGGACCATTTTGCTTCCATCTCTCAACATCCTGGGCAGGGGGTAGACCACCACCTTCCTCAAGATACTTTCTTAGTAGCCACCAATGGCCATCACCGCTCCCACCATCTTCGGCCGCCAGTCACAATGACAACCAGCCTCGTCCCACGCAACTATTCTTCATCACGAAAAAGAGAAGACGAAGAAAAAATATACGTGCTCGACTTACCTTGAGAAGCATGGCAACTCCTCTCTTTAACAAGCAGTACAAATTCTCCAAGATCTCTCTCAAACTAGAAAGTAGAGAAGTTAAGTTTCTAATGTGAAAAAGAGTCAAGAGAAGCCCTGCATTTATGTAGCTTGGGCATCCTAGGTCAAGAAGGAATCGCAAGCCCATTCCTATTGGGAACCCAACTCCAAGAACAGTCAAAAACTTCCTCCAAGCAGGAGACCAAATCCAAGAAGGAAGCCCATACACAATTGGACAACTCAACAATCAATCCACATCTCCTATATGTCACCAAGCGCCATGCAGAAGCTGGGGGCATTTCTGGGAATCGAATTTTAGCAAAAGCCTAGGTCAAATATTTCCTCCCATATTTGATTTGGGGATTCTTGCCTTGAATTGGGGATTTGATCCTCATCAAATCCCTAATTGATTTAAATCTCCTAAAATAAGGAAAAATAATTCCTTTCCCAAAAATGATTATTGTTCTCCAAACTCTAGCCCTCCAAGGCTCTATAAATATGAGGCTATGCAAGGCATGAGGTAAGCCATTCTAAACTCTCAAATTATTGCAAAAATTCCCTCCTTGCTGCCACCTCCCTTTTTCTTTCTCACACAAGGCTCCGCCACCAGGTTCTCTCCCCGTGAGAGTTCCGTACCCTTTTTAGCTATTGTTTCATTACGAATTAATCAAACTAACTTAGGCATCAAAGGGCCTTTGGGCAACACCCCTCGGATGTGGTCCTTTTACTCCAATTGGTTTTGCAGGGAGAAAGAGTTCGAGGAAGGAGAAAGGAGAGTTTATTGATTAAATATTCTAAGGGACGAAAATCACTACCATAACAACCTTGTTTGGATTGCCCATCATATCGCATCAACAAAAATATATGGTGTTGAATGGTCATGGAAACCTTCTATTGATGAATGTCATCATTAAAGTTATCATCTATTATATTATAGCCTTCACATGCGACATCATTATAAGAAGAAGAGTGAGATTGAAGGAGATTATGTGTTTGATTGGATAGAACAACTCTTCTTAAATATAAACAAGGGGGTAAGGTTGGAAAGGAGGATGAGAAGAAATCAGGTTATGATACAAAGGTTTAAGGTGTATGGTGAACAAAGATTCCCACTTAGGAAATAGATGGCAAGATGATAAAACGAGATGGCTTACATGTCTTATCATAATTAAATGAAGATAAGAAAAGATATGGAAAAATGAAAGAATCCAATAAAGTGATATAAAGAGAAATAGACAAGGGTTTAGAACATGATTGAAACAAGACAACAGGAGGGGAGCAATGATTCAAAAAATAATTGAAGAAGACAAGTGGAGATGGGCAACAGTTCATAAAATAATTGAAGGAGGATAAAGGAATCCAATGAAGTAAAAGTAAAAGTAAAAAATCAATATACCCATCCATTTCCCTATAAGTATTTACCTCCAAACCCTAATCACACCCACAAGTGAAAAAAAGATATTCATAATGACTTCATCTTCTAAAGACCCTTGAGATACACCGACAATGATGCCGGATGCAAGTGTCATTCAAACCGGAATCTTAAAGCAAAAAATATTATAAAAAACCTGCTTAGCCCCCTCCCCA
>NW_007362514.1:166117-179438 GCF_000346735.1 Prunus mume
TCCTTGTTGGAAATGCTCTTATATCAATGTATTCAAAATGTGGGCTAGTTTCTGGTGATGCCTATGCTGTGTTTAATAGCATTACTGACAAAGATGTCGTTTCATGGAATGCAATAATTGCAGGGTTTGCAGAAAATAGTCTCATAAATTATGCATACAAGTTATTCAGTTGGATGCTCAAAGGACCAGTGGAACCAAATTATGCAACTATTGCAAATATTCTGGCCGTTTGTGCTTCTTTAGATAAAGACGTTGCCTACTGCTCTGGGAGAGAGATCCATTGTTATGTGCTGCGCCGGAATGAATTGGCAGCAGATGTTTCGGTGTGCAATGCTTTGGTAAGTTCCTATTTACAACTTGGACGAATGCAAGAAGCAGAATCCTTGTTCCACAGGATGAAATCAAGAGATTTGGTTTCATGGAATGCAATTATTGCAGGATATGCATCAAATGGTGAGTGGTCAAAAGCATTGGAGTTGTTTGGAAAATTACTCGCTCTGCAGATGATCAGGCCGGATTCTGTAAGTATAGTCAGCATTCTTCCTGCTTGTGCACATTTACAAAACTTGGAGGTGGGGAAAAAGATCCATGGGTACATTCTCCGACATCCTAGCCTATTTGAGGCAACAGCGGTTGGAAATGCCATGGTTAGTTTTTATTCAAAATGCTACAAAATAGAAGCAGCTTTCAAGACTTTTTCGATGATTTTGAGGAGAGATTTGATATCATGGAATACCATGCTAGTTGCCTTCACAGAGATTGGGCATAGTACAGAGTTCCTCAACCTATTAGATGATATGCTAAGGGACGGCATGAGGCCTGACCATATAACCATCTTGACCATAATACAATTTTGTGCTTCAATTTTGAGAGTAGGAAAGGTTAAAGAAATTCATAGCTACTCAATTAGGGCTGGGTTTTTGTGTGATGATATTGAGCCTACTATTGCAAATGCAATCCTGGATGCATATGCCAAATGTGGTAACATGAAGTATGCATTCAACATTTTTCAGAGTTTATTGGGTAAAAGGAATTTGGTTACTTGCAATTCAATGATTTCAGCTTATGTGAATTGTGGGTCACGCGATGATGCATATATCATATTTAACAGCATGTCTGAAACAGATCTCACCACTTGGAATCTAATGGTTCGAGCTTATGCTGAAAATGATTGTCCTGCTCAAGCTCTCAGCCTGTTCCATGAGTTACAAGCTCATGGAATGAAGCCTGATGCGATGACCATTATGAGCCTCCTTCCTGTATCTGCTCAAATGGCCTCAGTCCACCTGCTGAGGCAGTGTCATGGATATGTGGTGAGAGCTTGTCTTGATGACTTGTGCTTGAAGGGAGCTCTGTTAGATATGTATGCAAAATGTGGTTCCATAGTATGTGCTTATAAGCTTTTTCAGTCAAGCCTGCACAAGGATCTGGTTATGTTTACAGCTATGGTTGGTGGGTTTGCCATGCACGGTAGGGGAGAAGAAGCACTGAAGGTCTTCTTTCATATGCTGGACTTGGGTGTGAAGCCAGATAATGTTATTATTACTGCTGTTTTATCAGCTTGCAGTCATGCTGGCCTGGTGAATGAAGGGTTGAAGATATTTTATTCAATAGAAGAGATTCATGGGGTCAAACCAACAATGGAACAGTATGCTTGTGTGGTGGATCTCCTTGCTAGAGGTGGACGAATTGAGGATGCATTTTCTTTTGTGTCGAGGATGCCTATTGAAGCTAATGCTAACGTATGGGGAACACTGCTGGGTGCTTGCAGGACTCATCATGAGGTGGAATTGGGCCGTGTTGTGGCAGATCATCTCTTTGAAATTGAAGCTAATAATATTGGGAACTATGTGGTGATGTCAAATCTATATGCAGCAGAAGCTAGATGGGATGGGGTCATGGAGGTAAGAAGGATGATGAGAACTAGAGACATAAAAAAGCCAGCAGGATGCAGCTGGATAGAGGTGGAGAGGAGGAAGAACCTTTTTATGGCTGGAGACTGGTCCCATCCAGAAAGAAGCATTATCTACAGTGCATTAAGTGCATTGGACCAACAAATGAAAGAGCCAGTTTAAACAGTACTTTGTCAATGCCTAGGTTTCTGAATGCAGAATCTTTCTGTTAGGTTGGCATTTAGATTCAGCATTCTACTTGACTGCTCCATACATGATACTTTTGTTCAGCGGTCAAACCCAATTTGTTATGCCAGTTTCATGCAAGCATATGGGGTGCTTTGCTGCTGCTTCAGAAAAATCTCAAATATTGGATAAGCGTGACTTTCATTTGACTGACAGCCTACTTGAGCCGAGCTGATCAGCTGGCATCACTTCATATGAACTAAAAACAAGTTAACTTATGTCATGTGGATGTGAGTTCATTGGTTTGTTCCTTGGTGGTAAATCTCACTAAGAGCTTACATGCAGCTCTCACTGAGTCTGGAACATGGGTATGATTCTTACATCTTTCATCTGCGTAGATTCTTTTCACCATTCCAATGGGAGAAGCATAGGGCGTGGCTTGTGTACTAATTCACCAGTAATTCCCATAATGGCCACATGCTTACAGAAAGAAGACACATGTTTAAGAATTCTTAGGCATGCATTTGAGGACTATCTCTCTGTTGAACACTACGCTGAGGTCAAGTTCGTACTACAGACATGCTCCCTAGAATGGCCGGCCTATGCCTAAGAGCGGAAGGCGTTTACCCAGCCAATATGTTCTTCAAGGCCCGCTGCCTGCCACCCAGAAAATACTCAACTGGCAAAGAAGACGCCAAACTTTCTTCCATGAGGAGTTTGAATTCAAATCATCATGATGTATCTAGAAGAAAATGGATCCTCTAAGGTCAGGAATGAAAACATTCTAAGGATTCTCTATACATGATCCCTGGATCTTTCGACCTAGGAATCCTTGTAGAATATGAAGCCTTCTTTTATGAGGCAAATGCTTGGTTGGAGTTTGTTTTGAATTTGTTCGAGTGGCTTCAAAGTGGGAATGTCAATACAAAATATGCTTCGAACTGGGAATGTCTCAGCACGCAAGCGAGTCCCCAGAGCCATACTTATAAGGACAAGCATTGTCCTACTTCTAATTCTGCAAGGATCATTGCCTCTTATTTGGGCAAAGGTTCCAATTGATACCAGCAAGGCTGCAGTATAAAACCTCTAACCTCCAACATATATTCTTGTAACTACTTGCTGGAAACCAAATATAGGAAATTTGTTATGGAAATCTTGTCTTTCTTGTATCAGGGAAAAAAAGGAAAAAAGAAGAAAGAACATTCCTTCACTTAAGTTGGAATAACAAGATATAATCAATTCAAAGAATACCCATGGAAGCAAGGGGCTTGTAACTCAAGTGGTTAACGAGCATTTACCCCTGCGCTTGACATCATAGGTTCGATTTCTCTCTCCCCCAATATCTTAACGAATATCCATCCAAGCTCAAGCACCTCCCTAGAATATCACATCTCTTGTCGAGGACATTTGGTATTTACTACAATTTGTTCCTCAGGTGTTGATCAAGCATATCTTTCTTGAAGCAAATATGGTCGATACTCTTGCCAAGAAGCAACATTTATATATTAATTCTTGCATTTGGTTTACTAATTTCCCTTTTAATGTTTTTATATAGATTACTGTTTGACTTGTTTGGTTTTCAGATCCTTCGAGGATCTTTGTAATTGTATTTTGTTTTTCACCAACAAAAAAAAAAAAATCTCGGATGATGTTTTGCAAATCTCTAGAGAATTTTTTTACATGTACATCATTTACGCATTTTTAATGCAAATCGCATTGACATGACGTGTGATTTTTGTGTTGCACTTACGTTATTATATATCATAATAAAATTTATAGATCAATAAATCTAAAAATATATACTAAAACATACATTAGAAAATGAACAATAAAGAATTACTGCGACTGAGATCCCCCAAAATTATGTTTTATTTATAATATGTATATTATTGTTGTATAGTAGACAATATTGAAGATCTATAAATTATGTCAAATGTTTTTTTCTTTCTTCTTTATGATTAATTTATAACATAATTACATAAATAAACATTTTGGTTTATTTTTTTTATTTTTATAATCCTTTCTTTATCAAACAATAAAAATAGTGAATTTCTGAATTAAATGGGTATAAATGGATTGTTATTGATCATTATTTTTAGTTTTTATTTGGATGGAAAATGGACACAAAGGCTCGGATGAATTTAAAAATATACAAATTTATAAATAAACCCAATCCTAGACATGTATTTATAAAAAACCCCAAGCACTATTTAAACATAGAAACACACCCAAAATCAACCCCAAAGTCAACTTTTTGGGTGTGTTTATAAATGGGTTTTGAGTGTGTGTAATGATGAGTTTTGGGTGTGTTTATAAAGTGTTTTGGGTGTTGGGTTTTTTTATAATTTCAACCTCCATTTTGGGTGTTTTAGTGAAACTCCCTTAAAAATAAACGTTGCCAGAAGTTGACGAATGCGGTATATCAGGATATGTATGAAGTATGAGTGGCAAGTTGTCAATTTATTTATTTTAAATTTATCGAGCACACACCGCTTTAATTCAGGTGGCATTTGTGAAAATTTCCCTCAAAGAAATTATTGAACATCTTTTCCTTGTCGAACAAAGGTAAAGCAGAGAGACTCAAACTTCACGTCGTTACATGGCTTATGTTTCAAAACAGCAAATCGACCAATTGGATGAATAATGCTTTGAAGCCGAAGAAGAGTGACTGAAGGTTTTTAATTTTATGGCTCGTATCAAAGTCACAACTACTGAACTAGTCTCAGATGAGTCCACAAATAATATCACTAAATCCTGAAATGCTATCTTTGCAGTGTGAGTTATAATCCAGATTTGTGTGAGCTTGCCTTGTAAGTTGTAAGTTGAAGGACTTCAGTTTTGTGGACTCGCTGATTTTCTGCAAAAATTGTCCTCGGAGGTTTGCGAAATACATGCAAATACAACTGGTCAAGCCATTCTGGAAGAGAATAAGTATAAATCAAGCTGGGTTGGTTCTTACAGTAATACTACGTGCTGTACTTCATTTTTGCTGTGATCAAACTGGGACTTTAGCCTTTCCATTCTCAGGGCCTTGAGCATTCCTGAAGTTGAAAAATCCAGCAATTCCTCGTCCTTTGGCAAGTTGTTCCAGCTCTTCAAGTTTTTTCTTCAGCAGCTCAACTTCTCTTGCTAAATCTTCATCTCTTTGTCTCATTGCCTAGAACAATAAACAAAAGTTGTAAGTGAAATGTGGGGCATGGTGTTATTATCTTCAAAGCAATACATATTGTAGAAACTGATTTTCCCTTAAATTCATTCATATGATCATTATACAATATATATATATATATAGAAGTCTGTAGAGAACAATCTACAGTTACAACAAGCCATTATCATAAACATAAATATGGAGTTATGGCCTAATAACAACGTAACTGACAAGTGACC
Organism: Prunus mume; assembly: GCF_000346735.1. Next base: position 171,583 of record NW_007362514.1, read on the forward strand.
ATTTCCTATCATTAGTAGGATTAACTATTGTAACTCCCTAATACTCCCCCGCAAATCGAGCTGGCACAACATGGCAAGATTTGAATGAAGAAACTACATAGTGATGGAGATGGCCGCAGTAGTCGGCTGTAGTAGTCCAGTAAAGGGAACCAAAATAAAAAAATAACTCCAATCTCCAGAGTTGCAACAGCGGCATGAGAGAAACAAAGTAAACATAACGCCCATTGAAAGGCAGCAAGTGAAGGAGCGCAGAGGCTCATGGAAGGAAAGAATAAAATGACGAGCTGACAGACAAGTCAAATGTAACTGGGAAACAACTCTATAGGCACCTGAGAAACATAATTCTACCTAGGAATCACCCTCTAGGTAGGATAAAGAGAAATAGACATGTAAGAGGAATGAGAAAGAAAAATAAGTCAGACAAATGCATTTTTGTTTTTGTTCAATGGAAACAAAAGAAAATTCATCACATGGAAAGCAAAAAGGAATGCATACAGAGAGAGCAGAAGGATTATTTGAAGGGAATAATGGGGTTAAGAGGGGGGGCAGCACAGCAGTAGAGGATAGGAGGTGAAACCAACTTGGGACACAGGGAAACAGGGGCTATGCAAAGGGAATAGCAGCAGTGTAGCACGGCAGATTGACAAGGCTCGCGGAGGAAAGAGAGACGGCTAGGTGAACGACGACGGGCAGCATCAACAAACAAAAGGAAAATATGGAAACCATGATAGAGAAACCATCAGAAAAACATGAGAGAGAGAAACCACGATCACAGACTAGGATAAGGCTCGGTGAGCGTTGACGGCTCGGCTAGAGAGACAGCGTAACGGAGACAGAAGTGGAGAGAGATTTCAAGAGAAAGAGAGAAACCAACAATAGAGAGGTGTGGTATCTGAGGGAAAACAGAGATATGACCATCATGTCAAGAGACGGACATGGATGAGGAGTGGGACTAGGTATCTAAGGAGTGGAAGAGGCACCAGGCTGTGGAGGTGAGGGGGAAAAAACATATTCAGCTTTGAGAAGAGGAGAGGAAAAAGGACTAGACAGAAATAAACACCCTTACGGATGAGGCAACTGGAGGATCGCAAATCGGCGGTAGCCATTAGCTCATATGATCATTATATAATATACATAGAAGTCTGTAGAGAACAATCTACAGTTACAATAAGCCATTATCATAAACATAAATATGGAGTTATGGCCTAATAACAACGTAACTGACAAGTGACCATTTCCTATCATTAGTAGGATTAACTATTGTAACTCCCTAATACATATATTCACAAACAGTTGATTGTGATGTTTTGAAAAATAATTTATTTATTTCATTTCGCAAATATTTATGTATATAATTGTCATAATGTTCCTTTTTTTTTCTTTTATGAATTTGCAAACCTGACAGGGTTACATGAAAATACAGATAGACCTCAGGGGTGTATGTGCAATTTAATCTTTGAGGTTAAATTTGTCGTTTGGAGAAAAAAAATTTATGACATCAACAATTTTTGGACGGAAACTTAACAGAAGGAATATTGTGAAAACAATTTGAAACCTTAGGGGATGTTAGTGTAATTTATGAAACCTTGGAGGTTTTGTGAAAACACCAAAAACCTCAAGAAGTTCTAGCGTAAATATGAAGAGATAACACAACGATTTAGAATGTCAAATAGATAGTTTATAGTTCAGTTTTTTATATAGTGTGATGCAAAACTTACCCGATGTAAGGCAGCATGAACATAGAGAAAGAGTAGTGAAAATTTTGAAAGGTAAACTAAGCAACAAAGATACTATAACTAGATGCAGTCATGGCTGTTTCCTTATGCTACAATAGTATGAGTGCGTACCTCTAATTCCTGTCTACGTAGCTCCTCCTTTCTTGCTTCTGATCTTGAGCTTCTTTGCACTTCAAAAATAACTGCAGCGCCTCCAACCTAAAGAGATACAATAACGATTCATAACTTATATAATTAAAAATCTCCTAAACCCTACTTTGTGCAAGGATATCTTCTAAGTTCCTTTCTCTTAAATTGAAAGGGAAGAATAAGAAACAGCTGGATGAACAACAAAACGTATGGTGTGGTCTATCAGCCGGAGAGAAAGTACTAATCGCATATCATAGTATTAATTCCACAGCAATCCCATGACAAGAACTTGTACATCATGTGGCTTTACAGTGAAACAAAGGTAATCTGAGGTTACTCATCAACTTATAATACTGTAATGAGCAACATTTGTCTGGTTTTCTGACAAATTATGCTGCTTTAGCATTTGCCACAAGCAATAGAATTTCAAAATGTAACCCACAAGAGGTTTGGCATTTCACATGTAATAGGGCTCCGTGAACTATGGTGTAGTGTGCAACTGAAGAAACTAGTGGGTCACATGGGTGGAGGACAATTGTAACTTTATAAAGACTTATTTGGGACTGCTTCTGATGAAGCACTTTTTCTTGGTAGCCTTTTTTCTAGAAGCAGAGTAATCTTTTTATTAAAAATCCAATTACTTCCTGAAAATGCACTTGAAAGTGCTTTGTTAAGGAAGCACCTAGCAGATGCACCTTTAACTATTCTTCTAAAAACGAAGCAGTTTTAACTATTTCTCGAACACTGTCAAAAGGGCTTTTGAGAATCTGAAACTCTTTTAGCACTTCTAAAAACAATCCTCAATAGGTCCTAAATATTGCAGTGTAGTACCAGTGCATACAATTCATGCACTACTGGCAAGTATTTAGTAAAAAAAATTATGCACATGAAGCATGCCAAATTGAATTTTATGGGGAAGATTCTTACTTTCTTGAATTGATCTGCATGCATTATGACCCCAGAAAATTAAATAGTGACCAAGTTCAAAATTATTTGGTCAAAGACCATCTAGCCAAATCTAAGGCACTTATACGCAAAGAAACATGCCCATGCCCATAATACGCGTGAGTACAGCTGGCTCCCTCGTTATGAGCTATTTGGGGTTGCCTTCGGTCTCCTTTAACTTTCTCTGTTTAAATTGTGTATTATTCAGCAGTTTGAATAGACATTCGCTGGTTGGCAAGGACTATTTGTCAAAGGGTAAATTGGTAACAGTAATTAGAAGTGTCAATTTTAAACACATTTACCATACCAAGTTCATTTGCAAAGGATTCTAGAGGAATTTCTTATGGGGTGCATTTGATGTTCTGCGCTAAGTTTTCAGAGCATGAGTGATGTAGGATATGGGTTAATTGAGTATTTGGTTAATTTAGCGGAAGAGAAAACAATGGGAAAACAGAAATAAGAACAAAAGAGATAGGTCTGGAATCTCTCCAGGGTTTTGGCTTCACACCAAGGAGTCTCCAATCTCTGGAAAATAAACTTTTCTTTATATCTCCACCAACTCAACCCCATAATGAATTACATAGACGGGGTATTTATAATAATCTAACCCTAGAGTGAAAAGGAAAATTAAACTTATTCTAGGAAAGAAATCCTAATCCAAATAAAATAGGAAACTTAGAAATCCTACTGAAAACTAAAAATCCTAATGAAATCTGGAAAACTTAGAGAACCTAGGAACTAACAAATAAATTAGGAAACTAATTAATAATTCCCTCTTCCATCTCTTTCGTTTGTAAACCCTAATGGGTTTGACAAAGATGTCCTTATCAATGTGTCATTTAAGATTGCGGAAGGTATCGGGTAAGGCACTGGACTAAAAAAGGTTCTAAAAAAACTCAATTTTTCGTGATCTTTGCAGAAAAAATTATTTTTTTGACTCATTTTAATGATGTTGAGTTGCATGAGGTTGTGCATTTCATGTCCTAAACATCTAAAGTTGATAAAAAAAAATAAAAAATGAAAGGATGGATGTAACGGTACACAGGTTCAATTGGAGAGGAGTGTTTGATGCCAAATCCTATTATATGGCATTGGTGGAAACCTTGGATCTGAACTGCAGCTTTTGGTTGTTCGGCAGCTTGGTGCACAAAGGCCCTGTGTGGTTTTCTTTGTTTTGGACCGCAGCTTTGGGGTGAATTCTAACCTTCGACAACTTAATGAAAAAGGAATAGTCTTTGGTCAAACAGAATACTAATAGATGTGTCTTTTGGGGAGAAGAAAGTTCGATTTTGGAGATTAAAGATCTGTTTGTGAGGCTTCATTCTCTTAAGTTACCAGAGCACTTCAGATTTGTTGTTTGATTACATAATTGAGTTTATTTTAATTTACGTTCATTGATTGTAAACTACTGGTATGCCTATGTTTTACCTGTAAGAAATGCAAAAAAATATACTTATCATTTGTAATTCAGTATGCCAGTTACATCTTTATAACATTCTTAGACTAGGGACAAAAATGAGAGTTCATAGTACCGTGAACACAAAGAGCTCCCCGAGAAGATCTGCAGCAGCTTGGACAGCTTTCTCCTCATTCAGTGGGCGTATTGCAACATCAGTTGCATGACCATAAATCCGTCTTTGCACATTTGTTGTAAATCGATGATTTGCCTGATTCAATATCAAAATGGGAAGAAAAATATATATAATTATGTATAAAATAAGTGCATATAACTAGAGAGAAATTATATATAAAATAAATACAGAAAAAGTGTTAACCAAATCAAGAAACTGCTGAACACTAGATAATTTCTATACAAAATGGACATTTATAACTTTTATTTATTTGTGGGTGATTATAGGTTGACCGGTGGGGTGGGAGCTAAACACAAACTGCATAACCTAAATGAAGAACATAAGAATCAAAGTATGACATGTATCCATCAAAAAGCAGACATTGGATAGGAAGGTGGATGAAACATGAACTAGTGGATAATAACATGAATCAATTAAAACATGAACTCCACAGACATGTGGTACACATGGTCCAAGAAAGTAGCAGCCAGAAACCATAAATTAAAAGCAACTGTGGACTTGTCATGAACTCAATGCAGAAAATAAACAATGATGGCAACTACTAAAATAATTTAAAGGGGAAACTATCAGGAAATGCAATCTCCCACTGGCAGTGAAAGAAAAAGTTCAAGAATATAGTCAATATACATACAGAAATTAGAAATGGCTGCAGATTGCATATGAGAAATTTAACAAGAATATGAACCAAATATGATCTTCTGAAAATGCAGCATCCATATTCCAAGGGTAACAAACCGTTTTCGAATGGGAATGGCATACTGCAGCATAATCATGATCATTTCTTTTACCCATACAGATCACAAACGACTTTATATACTTAAAAGTTTATCCATTAGTAATAGTAATCAAGAACTTTTGCAGCTTAATGTCATCTAAAATGCCCCACTCCCCATAATTTACTAGACATGCATAATTTATGCAAAATGTAATACTATGGCAAAGCTAGAACCAAGCAACGACACCCAAAACGCCAAAACAAAAACAAACAAAAAACAATCAATTTTTAATATACAATTTGAAGATATCAAAGAACTCGCCTCAAAAGTGACCATGGAGATGACACAAAATGAAAAATTCATGTTTACAGTCCCAAAATGAGCACAAAAGATGATGGGCCCAACATCAAGCGAATACCAGAGAAAACAGGGAGAACCCACGCAGGAAAATCAGGTTTAAGGCAAACCCATATAATAAAATAGCTTAAACACAAAGAGAACGAAAACAGAAAATGCTGGTAAAAGAGAAAAATAGAGAACCTGGGCAATGTTAACGATGAACTGCCTAAATCGCGGGTGCAAGCCAGCCTCTCGCTTGAGCCGATTAGCAATGGGTTTGGAGATGGTTTTGAGGGCAAGGGTTGCTAACTTCACCGCTGGAAGGACCATAACTCTCTGCCTATTTCTGTTTTGGAGTGGTGAATTTGTGTGCTTCGAAGGCTATGGGACTAAGAACTGAGACCAGAGCTTTTGAGTCATGGACTTGTACGGAATGATGGAATTCTAATCTGGAGAGAAAAAAGAAAAATGTCGACGCTGCTTCGTGGGTGACAATTCGTCAGTGGAGCGTCTCACTTCCATTTTTGGACAGGGATGCGAAGATGCTTGCGAAAAAGTTTTGAAGGGTCAATTTGTAATTTCGACAAGGGTTGTGGTATTTCGGGCTAATCAGGGAAGGACACGATATACAAATACGAAATAGTACACTGCCGTTTTCCCCCGGTGAACTATCACCCGGTTGGGAATTGACCCCCAAATTAATTTATCGGAAAATAAAGACATGAACTACATAATAGCAGTCTACCCCTTACCGTAAAGTCTTTCAAAGTTCAACCAAATTTCCGTCAATATTGAAGACAAATTCATAATTGAAGGAAAATAAGAATTATACCCTATTAAATTACTACATAATAGTGTTGGTCCCTTTTTCTAGACTGGGTCAAGATTCAACCAACTTGGGCCCAACAATGTAGTTCAGGCCCGGATATACCCTTACTTTAGGACTAATAAAGCCCTATTCGGGCCTAAACCCTTATCTTGGGTCCGAATAATGATAAGCTTAAATATGCAAGTGTGGGAAAATAAATTAATCTACAAGAGTATATAAAGCAACTAAATGACAGATATTTAAGAGGTAGCTAGAGTAAATTTTAAGTAAAGAGGTTTTAGATGTCGGAGATCCCTCTATCCAACTCTAGTATGATGACAAATCAAAATGAAAGCCAAAGATTTCTCCATTTAGCTACTTTTAAATACAAATTACAACATAGAAGAAGCTGGAGATTTCTCTATCTAGTTTAAACAGAAGATATGTTTATAGAATTCAAACAGATTGTTTTAACAAGATTATACCATAAAGATGGCAGAGCAACAAAAGATAAACACAGGAGTGGTCAACTAGTTATCTGAACAGTAATCAGGCTATTTGAAAAGATCTTGAAGTTCTTTCAAGTGTTTTCGAGACGTTGCGTCTATTTTCGGAGAGAGAGAGTCCTCTTGTGTTGCTGTAGAGCCTCTGTATTTATAGGCAAGAATTCCTAATGATGAAGGCTGGAGGAGGATATTTAGCTGCTAACCAAGTTAGTTGTTGATTTGTCCTTGTGAGCTGGTCCATAGGTGAGAGGATAGAATATCTTAGACAAAACTACTGGTCTCATGGGATGCCTCTTTGACCTATGTCCTTTCGTAGCCGGAAATTTAGTTGGTAATCGGCTCATTCCGACTGTGGCATCTATTATCCAGCTTGTTTTTCTTGTTGGGATAGACGGTGGTCAAGTCGTTATTAATGGTGAAAATCCCTCTTCAAACCCTCATGTGCGTCGATATGCAACGACTACCCATTTTCTTAACTTTAGTGTGGACCAAAGTTGGGGTCCTTTCGTACTTATGGGATTTTGAGAGGCTTTCACCCACTGCTAGCCCAAATCCGAAAAAGGCCCTTTTCATCGTTTCTATAAGAAAAAAGGTTGGGCTTCAGTTTAATAAATCTTTTTTTAGAATGAAACCATTTTTGGCCCATTTTTCAGATATGGTACAAACATTACCCCATAGTTTCAATGTGTTGGAATAAAGTTTATTGAAACTTAACCCTTCATATCCTTTGCAATGTCAACTCATACACAAAAAGAATATTTTCAAAAGTAACGTGCCAAACTTACAGAAGCAACTATCACATCCACGTCCGGCATTAATTTCGGCCTGCTAAGCAAAACCTCCCAACTTCTCCTTTCTCGAACTTCTTCTCTTTCTTTTTTCTGAGAAAAATGACCCGAAAGTCTCTCCTGAAGTTAATCTTGCTGTCATTTCTGAATTTTCTCAAGCTTCCTTTTGACATTTTCTGCAAAATGGCACCGAAGAAATCGAAAGCTCCCAAGGTCTCTGTTAACACTCCCAATTGGATTTTTGGGCGAGGCGTTGCAGAATACGTTAAGGAATTCCAAGTGGCTTTGGCACAAGAA
>NW_007362514.1:189523-201034 GCF_000346735.1 Prunus mume
ATGAGTCATAGCATCACTTATATAGTTTGATGGTTTAGGGTTTAGGGTTTGGGGATTAGGGTTGTTATTTATTAGGGTTTATGGTTAAAGTATAATTTTTGGGGTTTAGGGTTTATGTTTGTTATTTCTTAGGATGTAAAACCATAAACAATTTTATAAAATTAAATTTTACAAATATATAATTTATGGTTTTAAAGTTTAGGGTATTACTTTTAACGACGGTGATTGAGTCGTGGAATATTGAGTTTACGTCGTATGGTGAAAAATCCGACGTCGTTTCTCTTTTAAACGCCGTTTTGTTTACACGTGAGTCGTTTATTATTGTTTACTACGTCGGTAGTTAATTAACCCCGCCGTGGTTTTTCATAGTTTTAACGCCTTTTTTGATTTTGCGTGGTACATAGTTTTACCACGACGTCCTTAATGTAATTAGCGTCATGTTTAATGTTAAATTTTAACGACGCGGGTTTTTTCGGGCGGTGTTTTAAAAAGCGCGCTTTCTTAAAATATTCGCGGGACCTAAAATTTTCAGATTTGGCTCTTATTTTTATACTTCTAACCCTGAACCCTAAAATTGTTAGATTTCGCGCAACATAACATTTCGCTCTCTCACTTCATCTCTAATTCAAAGTTGGGCCAGGCTGTGTCAAATCCAATTTGGTCATAATCTGTGAGCTCTGCCAACCTGTAAGTACAAACCCTCTCTTCCCCTTGTAAATTCATTGAATGATATATTACGTTGTTTTGTTAAAGGGTTTTAGGTATATGTTTTGCGATCTGTTAATAATGTTGTTGGAGGTATGGGTTCATGGATTTTCTGTTTAATGTTTTCTTGATCACTCTCTGTTATGTTGAATTGGGAATGGATTTATTGTTTTCATGCTTAGTATATGTTGGTTTCACGTATATGTTGGTTTCTTGCTTGGTTTCATGTCTATGTTGTGTTCTTAATAGGGTTTTGGGATCTTGAAAATAAACTGGATGTCGACGCGTTTTCAGGCATACGACGACGGTTTTTACTTTAAACCGTCGTTATTATTACTTATACACGATGGTGTTATGTAACTACCGTCGTGGTTATAATTAGACGACGTAAAATCCGTCGTCTATAAATGTAAAACACGCTTGTTTTTGTTTAAAAACCGTCGTCTATTTTGTATATTACTTGCTATTAGACTTTATATAATCTGCTATAGTGATGGTCATTGCTTTCCTTTTCACTTTATTATATATAATAGGGTATAGTGTCGGAGATGGATAAGTCATGGATGCACTCGGATAGAAGATCGAAGGCATATGAGTTAGGGGTGGAAGCATTTTTGAACTTTTCTGTAGAAAATCTTCTAACTACCACACATATCCGTTGTCCATGTGTTAAATGTGTTAATTTGAAATTGTTTGGGGTTGGAATTATAAGGGATCACTTATACTTTAATGGAGTTGACCAAAGCTATAAGAATTGGACATTTCACGGAGAACCTTGGGAAGCAGCTACTAATGCTAGTAGAAATGTTGAAGAAGATGATGACCATAGTAGGTACAGTTTTGTGTCTGAAGAAATAGAGATGGATGATAATGATTTTGGTGATTTTGGATCTGATCCTTATGAGTTTGCCAATGTGATTGGGGATGGAGATCAACCATTGTACCCTGGTTGTAGAAAGTACACGAAGTTATCGGCATTAGTGAAGTTGTATAATTTGAAGGCAAAATATGGGATGAGTGATGTCTGTTTTACAGAATTATTGATACTTCAAGGCGATTTGCTTCCAGAAGGAAATACAATACCGGCCTCTATGTATGAGGCAAAAAAGACTTTGTGTGCATTGGGGCTGAGTTATGAGAAAATGCACGCATGCCCCAATGATTGCATCTTGTATAGGAAGGAGTATGAGGATTTAACTCATTGTCCTAATTGTGGTATCTCAAGGTGGAAGGAAGGCAAAGATTCAATCTTGAAAGAGGGTGTGCCAGCGAAGGTGGTGTGGTATTTTCCTCCAATTCCAAGGTTTAAAAGGATGTTTCGATCACATGAGACCGCTAAGAGTTTGACTTGGCATGCTGCTAGAAAATCAATTGACGGTTATATGTCTCATCCAGCGGATTCCCCGTCTTGGAAACTTCTTGATGATAAATGGCCCGAGTTTGGCAATGAGTCGAGAAACTTGAGATTGGCTCTTTCATCTGATGGATTCAATCCCCACAGTTCTCTAAGTAGCAGATATAGTTGCTGGTCAGTTATCTTAGTTACATATAATCTCCCTCCATGGCTGTGCATGAAACGAAAGTTCATGATGTTGACCTTATTGATTTCCGGTCCTAAACAGCCCGGAAATGATATAGACGTCTACTTGGAGCCTTTGATTGATGATTTAAAATCTTTGTGGGTTGGGATTGGAGGAGTGTATGATGCACATAATGGAGAATACTTTACACTCAGAGCTGCATTAATGTGGACAATTAATGATTTCCCCGCCTATGGAAACTTATCTGGTTGTGTTGTTAAAGGATATAAAGCTTGTCCAATATGCGGCGATGATACACCTAGTCACAGGTTGAAAAATGGCCACAAAATTTGTTACATTGGGCATAGAAAATGGTTACCGATCAATCATCCATATAGGAGGCAACGTGCAGCTTTTAATGGGAAACCTGAATATGGCACGCCTCCTGAGCCATTAACCGGAGAAGAAGTGCTGCATATGGTTGAAGATGGTGACAGAGTTTGTTGGAAGAAGAAATCAATATTCTTTGATCTCGAGTATTGGAAATACCTTCCTGTGAGGCATGTCCTAGATGTTATGCACATTGAGAAGAATGTTTGCGATAGTATCATTGGTACATTGCTGGAGATCCCTGGAAAAAATAAAGATTGGATTGCTGCTCGATTAGATTTATTGAACATGGGGGTCAAAACTGATTTGCAACCCGAGTATGGAGAAAGACGTACTCGTTTGCCTCCCGGGCCTTGGAATTTGTCAAGAGCAGAGAAGAGAGAGGTTTGCAATTCTTTCTATGGTATGAAGGTCCCTGAAGGTTATTCTTCAAATATAAAAAATCTTGTATCTTTACAAGATTCAAGACTTCTTGGCCTTAAATCACATGATTGTCATACCTTAATGCAACAATTGCTCCCTGTGGCAATTCGTTCTGTTTTGGAGAAGCCTGCAAGGTATGCAATAACTCGTTTGTGCTTCTTCTTCAATGCTATATGTGCAAAGACTGTTGATGTTTCCAAGCTAGATAAGTTGGAAGAAGATGTAGTAGTTACTTTGTGTTTGCTTGAGAAGTACTTTCCCCCTTCATTCTTTGATATCATGGTTCATCTAGTAGTACATCTTGTCAGAGAAGTTCGTCTGTGTGGGCCAGTATATTTTAGATGGATGTATCCGTTTGAAAGATATATGAAAGTGCTAAAGGGGTATGTTCAGAATCGTACTCGTCCCGAAGGTTGCATTGCTGAGCGGTATATAGCTGAAGAAGCTGTAGAGTTTTGTACCGAGCATTTATCTGATGTTAGTACAGCTGGAGTGCCTTCAAGCCATAAGATGGGAGTTTCAAAGCCATTATCAGGTTGCACAGTGAGCGTAGTTGATCGGGACCTGTTGAACCAAGCACATCTATATGTCTTGGAGAATACGGAGGAAGTCCTACCTTATATCGAGTACGTATGAGTTTTATTCTTTAAGTTTCCATTTTAAATTATTTCTTTTGTTTATCTTATATGTTTGGGACCGTAATACTTGAATTTTGTGTGTCATGTAGGCAACATATGATCCACATCCAGACCGCTTATCCAAAATTTAGAAAGAGAACAAAGTGGCTGCAGGATAAGCATAATAGCACTTTCATTCAATGGCTACGCTTCAAGGTATATGTTATTGAATAACATATTGGACTTTTAATTTTCTTCTTTCTATGTTAGATTGAATTAAGTTATATGATTAATTTGCAGGTTCAAAGTGAACTTAATGAGGAAGACAATCATGGCGTATCAGAAAATTTAAGGTGGCTAGCAGCTGGTCCAAACATGGCAGTGCCATTATATAGGAGCTATCTCATTAAAGGTATTAAATTCAACATCAAGGCACAAGATGATGTGCGGACAACTCAAAATAGTGGAGTTTATTTACTTGCACATACTATGCAAGTTGCTAGTGCCAAGGATAAAAACTCAATTCTCTCAAATATGGGTTTCTATGGTGTCATTCAAGAAATTTGGGACCTTGACTACCAAGAGTTTACAATCCCAGTCTTTAGGTGTGATTGGATTGATAATACTTCTGGTCTTGTAGTGGACGAACTTGGATTTATCCTTGTAGATTTGAGTAAAATTGGACATAGGAATGACCAATTTGTTTTGGCTTCTCAAGTCAAACAAGTATTTTTTGTTGACGACCCGATGCATCGTGGTTGGTCGGTAGTGTTATCAATGCCTAATAGAGAATATAATGATGTTATTGGTGATGATGTCTTAGGTGATGTGAGAATTGAGTGTGAGCCATTTACTAGGGGGATGCCAAATGTTGACACATTTGATGAAGTGGTGGTTGAGTTAGGGAGTCAAAATATTCGAGATGGGTGTGAAGATATATGGGTTGAATGATGCTTTTAATTGGCAGTGTATGACATTAATTTTGTAATATATTGTAATGTGATTTCTTCACTTTCATTATACAGGTTTTGGCCACAAAACAATCAGAACAAAAATTACTGGTTCCAGATTACAAAACACGACGGTTTTGATAAAAATGTAATAAAACGACGTCTGTTCTAATAAATAATGACGTTTTGGAGCATTCAACGACCGCAATATATTTACCGACGTCTTAAAGCAAAGTAACAATGAAGAACCACGACGCTATTGTGAAACAGTAATCCAGGATAACACGTCGGACAAGCATAAAGAACCGCCATGTAATTCAAAATAACACGACTCCAATCCCATAATACCGACGTCTAAAAGATGAGAATTTTAACCTGAACGTTACAAAAGACGACGTCGTCATGAATTTACCACGTCGTAAGTTCTTTAATAAACGAAGTGGAAAAGGATGAATTCACGACGGTATTTGAAGTCCATTAAATTCGTCGACGTTAAGATGAATTAGACGACGTTAATTTTTTTAATGAAGACGTATAAATTATTAAACATGACGGTCTTTTTCATGGTACCGACGTTGTATATAGACGACAACGTCGTCCTTATAAATTACTGTGTCGTAATTAATGACCCCATCATTTTTTCCACGTCGTTTATTTTCAAAATATGACGTATAAATTCTGTAATACGGCTCTCATTTATTTGGAACCGACGTTGTTTATTCATTTCAACGTCGTCTAAGTAAATACATACGTCGTAATTAATGAACCTGACATCTATTTCCACGTCATAATTCGTAGAAAAATCGAAGTGGAAAATATATTTTACGACGGTATTTGAAGTCCATTAAACTTGTCGACGTTAAGATATATGAATTAGACGACGTCAATTTTTTAAATGAAGACGTATAAATTATTAAAGACGACAGTCTTTTTAATGGTGAAGACGTTGTATATAGACTACAACGTCGTCATTATAAATTACTGTGTCGTAATTAATGACACCATTTTTTTTCACGTCGTTTATTTTCAAAATATGACGTATAAATTCTGTAATACGGCTCTCATTTATTTGGAACCGACGTTATTTATCAAATTCAACGTCGTCTCTGTAAATATATGCGTCGTAAGTAATGACCCTGACATCTATTTCCACGTCATAATTCATAGAAAAATCGAAGTGGAAAATTTATTTTACGACGGTTATTGGAAATGTTGTGACGTAGTAGGTGTCGATAACGTCGTCTATTATGATTGTAAAGATGTCATATTTATATTTGTCATCTGTTTCCTTTTTAACGACGTTTTTTTTGTTGGAGTTGGTCGTCTATTCTCATCCTCGACTGTTTTTTATGTCTTTTTGCAGCACAAAAACGTCGGTTTTTATTTTTTGATGACGTTTTTTGTTTTAACAACGACGGTTATTCACCGTCGTGGTTTGGTTATGGAAAAGATGTCGGTGGATTCCCCGACCATTTGAATCGGTGGATTCCACGACCATTTGAAAACAGAATACACGACGGTGAATTCCCGTCGTGGTTTTCCTTTTTTGTAGTAGTGATGTCTGCGCCTAACCACTCTGATTCCTATCACCAAATCCTGACTTCAGTCACTTCCCTCGTACATTGAATGCTTCTTGTGACTAGTGGGTTTTGCTGCGAAGTCAGAGGCATTACTTCATTAAATGGACCGTGGGCCCTGAGGCCACGTGGCGATTCAACCACAGCTTTTTCAGACCGTGTCTTTTGCGGCCTTCGGCCTGGGTCTTCAAAACTGCGGTCGCGAGGCTGAGGGGATTCCCCCCTTTGCAGCTTTTCTTTTGCTCTTGAGGAGGGCGAAATGCTTGACGAAACTAGGCGCCCGGGCCGAAGGGAAGTCCCTTCAATCAGTTCATGACCGTGTTTTATTAGGCACAAACACATTCCAAATTGTACCCATAAAACATCTTTATTCTCATTAGCTAATTTCAAAAGATGAAATGGCAATAGGAGACACAAGGTACAACCCTATGACCTTTGTCATAAAATGTTTTTTCACTAACATGTAACCATCATATCTCATACAATTCCATGAATCAAAAAGCAATATTCTCTAAAGATCAACAAAAACTTTTCATGAAAATCTAAAAAACATAAAGTACATTCTTATTCTTTCAAAACCTTTTTATAAAATCATATCAAATCCTAAAATCTTGGAAAAGTCATATTTGTGTTTAGAATTTAAAGACCAACACAACAATGTATGTTAGATAAGCATGAAAAACACAAAAGACCAAAAAGCCTAATGACGTCGCCACCCCCTTGTCCATTTTGAAAAACCTTTTTCATGCAACATCCAAAATTCCAAGTATCAAGCATACATGTGAGTCAATCATGAAAGATACGACATGTTATAACATTTATAACCACAAAACTAAGCCCATATTCTTTCTAAAACTCAAAAGGGTGCACCTTTTCATAGAACTTTGGCTCTAGATACCACTTGAAGGGAATTTTGTGGGATGGTGCTGTGTAGAGATTTCCAAAAAAAAAATAAAACTCCTCTACAACCAAACTTTGAGAATATAAATCACTTAGCATGTCATATCTAATATGAAATCAAAGTAAGAGCGGAAACATTAAATAAACTAGGGATTCATACAAGTCTCATTTAGTCCCAATCTTTATAAGTTTATGAAAGTGTGCACCAAAGACTCTCTAAATCCTATTTGAGAGAAAGATAAGATGTTTATACCCTTGGAGCGAATCTTGAAACCAAGAATGGTGTTTAAGTAGAGGGAGTGGTCCCTTTGTTGTTGGCTCTCCCTTTGATGTTGATTCTCCATTTGTAGCTCTCCAAATAGGTACAAAGATATGCATCTCCCCAATGCGTAGACTACACAAATCTCAACCGGGCCTGACCAAAGGATAGCTTCCCCCTACCCAGCATTGACCAGCTAGTTGACGCCACAACTGGCCATGCCCTCCTCAGCTTCATGGATGCTTACACAGGGTATAACCAGATCTTTATCCTAAGGACCAAGCTCATACATCCTTCGTCACTAACCGTGGCCTTTACTGCTACAAAGTCATGCCCTTCGGCCTCAAGAACGTTGGGGATACGTATCAGCGTTTGGTAAACAACATCTTCGCTCCACTAATTGGCAACACCATGGAGGTTTATGTTGATGACATGCTGGTCAAAAGTCGCACTGCTAACCAGCACATCCCCGACCTCTCTGCCATGTTCACTATTTTGAAGCAGTATAGGATGAGGCTCAACCCCACCAAGTGTGCATTTGGGGTGGCTTCCAGCGAATTCCTTAGCTTCATGATCAGCCAAAGAGGTATTGAAGCCAACCCAGAGAAGATCCAGGCTATCTTGGACATGACGATACCCAAGACGGCCAAGGACATTCAGAGCCTTACCGGGCATGTCACAGCCTTGACCAGATTTATCTCTAGGGTCACTGATCATTGCTCCCCATTCTTCAAAGCACTTAAGGGTAGCAAACACAGTATTACCTGGACTGCCGAATGTGACCAGGCCTTCGGCGAGCTCAAGACATACATGGGCTGAGCCCCTTTATTGTCAACCCCTGAGTCTGGGGACATCCTCACCATCTATCTCTCTGTCTCGGCCACAGCGGTTAGCTCCGTGCTCATTCGACCACACGAAGGTGCTGAGCATCTGGTGCACTATGTGAGCAAAGGATTGCAGGATGTGGAGGCTCGGTACCCAGACATTGAGAAACTTGGTTTCGCATTGGTAGTCTCGGTCAGACGCCTCCGACCATACTTTCAAGCTCACACCATCCATGTCTTAACCAACGACCCGCTCTGGCAAGTGTTGCAGAAGCCAGAGACTTCTGGGAGGTTAGTTAAGTGGGCCATTGAACTTGGTGAGTTTGATATCCACTACAAACCCCGCCAAGCCACAAAGGGCCAAGCCGTGGCTGATTTCATATCTGAATTCACCGAACCCCATACTCTAGCCAGTCCTCAGATTGCAATCAAGCGTACTCCTACCTCGAACTAGGTCCACGTTGCCAGCAACGGCTCCCTAGACTTAACTCAGCCCTTATGGACCTTATATGTGGATGACTCTTCCAACGCCCAGGGATGTGGAGTTGGCCTCGTTCTCATCTCCCCAGACAAGGTTGCCCTTAAGTAAGCCCTCCGCTTCAAATTCCACGCCTCTAACAATAAGGCCGAATATGAAGTACTCTTAGCCGGCCTTCAGCTCGCCAAGGAGATGGGAGCCAATCAAATCCAAATATTCAGCGACTCGCAGCTTGTTGTCCACCAAGTCAACCAGGACTTCACGGCCAAAGACGTCTCCATGACAGCGTACCTCCAACATACCTGCTATCTGCTTACAACTTTCAATGCTTATCTCATAGGCCAGGTGCCACGCTCTGAGAACAACCATGCCGATGCATTAGCAAGGCTAGCCTCGGAGATGGAGCAGGGCATAGGTCGCAACATCCACATCGAATTCTTGGACCAGCCAGTACATGGGCACCACACATCTGTGTCATCGATCACAGCCCTACATGGATGGACCCTATCACTCAGTTCTGGCAGAACCAGACACTACCTACTGATCTTGCTGAAGCGCGGTGTGTTTGCTATCGTTCTGCTCGATACTTGATCATTAATGACTCCCTATACAAGCGCGGCTTGCCTGACCCCAGAGGAAGGTACCTACGTCCTAAGAGAGATTCATGAGGGCATCTGTAGCAACCACTCAGGCGCTCGCTCCCTAGCACACAAGGTCATTCGGCAGGGATACTTTTGGCCATCACTTCACACTGATGCCCAGACCTTCACCCAGAAGTGCGATAAGTGTCAACGATTTGCCAACATCCCACAACTTCCAGCTGAGCCATTGACAGCCATGGTCAGTCCTTGGCCATTTGCCCAATCGGGACTTAACCTCATTGGACTCATGCCTGAGGGCAAGGGCCAAGTCAAGTATGCAGTTGTAGCTGTGGACTACTTCACCAAGTGGACTGAAGCTGAGGCCTTAGCCACCATCACTGTAACTCGCATCGAAACTTTTGTCTGGCAAAATATCGTATGTCGCTTTGGCATCCCCAACACCATCGTCAAGGACAATGGCTGGCAATTTGACAATGCCAAGTTCAAACAATTTTGTTCCAACCTCAAGATATGTCTGTGAACAAGATCATCATGAAAACTCTAAAAACCAAGCTTGACAAAGCTAAGGGTTGCTGGCTAGAGCTACTCCCAGAGGTTTTCTAGTCCTACCGCACCACCTTCCGTACCTCAACCGGAGAAACATCGTTCTCCCTTTCCTTTGGTATTGAAGCCGTGGCACGAGTGAAGATTGGCCAGCCCACATACTGAACCTCCACTTATGAGGCCGAAGCCAATGACGAGCAGTTAGCCCCGAACCTCGACTTCATTGACGAGCTTCGTGACCAATCCAACATGCACAATGTCATGTACAAACAACACATCGCTAAGTACTACAACTCCCGAGTCAAGCCCTGTGCTTTCAAACTTGGGGACTGGGTCATGCGCAAGGTATCCTTGGCCACCAAGAATCCCACTGAAGGTACCTTAGGCCCAACATGGGAAGGTCCTTATGAGGTTACCAAAGTCTGCCGCCTCGGCACTTATCAGCTTCGTGATACCAAGGGCAAGACCTTGCCTCATCCTTGGAATGTTGATCACCTCAAATACTACTATAAGTAAAAATACCTAGATCCTAGGACATTATGTTTTCTTACACTTTGGTCTCGAGCCTTGACTCAACCAACTCCTGTACTTTTTGCCTTCCGGCACATATTTAATGAATGCCCGACCCTAGCTCATTCTCATCAATCACATGGTTCTCATTTTGCTAAGCACAATTGATATCGAACGACAACAAGTCTAATATCATAGCAAATCGAAGTAACCTTGCCCCAGGCAAGGCAAAATGCTCATACATAAGCAAAATAAACATCAAGTGTTTAACTAAATAGCTAGAATACATAAAGAAGGCAGCGCCTTCAAGACTCGGTAGATGGAGCATCCGTGGTGGCTGGCTCTGGCTCTGGCTCTGGAGCAACATCGGTGGTGGGACTAGATGAAGGAGGCTCGCCACTCGTGTCAAAGTTAATCTCCACCGACGGGTTGAACATCGCCACCCTCTCCTCCCAATGCAGCTGTATCGCCACCATCTGATCCATGATGTAGCTCCTCAACTCCTCTGAACTCTGAAACAACTCGATCGCTTCGGCTCGGGCAGCAGCTACCTCTTCGGCCCTCGACCCCTTTAACTCTCACTACTACATTTTAGTCTTTGCGCGACGAAAGGGTATTCGTCGCGCAAAAATGATTTTAGTCGCACATCATTATGCGTGACAGAAGTTTCGTCGCGCACAGTCCGTCGCACAAAGTTCGTGAAGAAAGGATTTGCGCGACGAACAAATGTCATTCGTCGCGCAGTTTGCGCTACGTATAACAACTTCGTTTCAAAAACATTTGGGGACGACCTCATTGTCCGTCGCACGACGAAATAGCGGTCGTCGCAAAAAAAACTGCGCGACGGAATTGTCCGTCGCGCGAGATACATGAACCTTGCGCGACGACATCTTATTCGTCGCGCATACACATCTTGCGCAACGAAATTACTCGTCGCGCAAGATTAAAATATATTTGTCGATTTGTTATTTAAATGTTTTTGCGCGACGATTTACGTTTCGTCGCGCAAAAGCAATATATATTATTAAAAAAAATTTATTATTATTTGATTTTTAATTTTTTAAAAAAATAAATTTGGTTTTTTTTATAATTAAAATGAAATTACAATAAAAAAAATTAATCGTAAAGAAAACATCTATTATATAAAATAAAATAAATGTATACAAATTGTAAAAGTAATTATAAAAATAAAAAACTAATCAAATAATGTTCC
>NW_007362515.1:13173-52664 GCF_000346735.1 Prunus mume
ATCTAGTAGTACATCTTGTCAGAGAAGTTCGTCTGTGTGGGCCAGTATATTTTAGATGGATGTATCCGTTTGAAAGATATATGAAAGTGCTAAAGGGGTATGTTCAGAATCGTACTCGTCCCGAAGGTTGCATTGCTGAGCGGTATATAGCTGAAGAAGCTGTAGAGTTTTGTACCGAGCATTTATCTGATGTTAGTACAGTTGGAGTGCCTTCAGGCCAACAGATGGGAGTTTCAAAGCCATTATCAGGTTGCACAGTGAGCGTAGTTGATCGGGACGTGTTAAACTAAGCACATCTATATGTCTTGGAAAATACGGAGAAAGTCCTACCTTATATCGAGTACGTATGAGTTTTATTCTTTAAGTTTCCATTTTAAATTGTTTCTTATGTTTATCTTATATGTTTGGGACCGTAATGCTTGAATTTTTTGTGTCATGTAGGCAACATATGATCCACATCAAGACCGCTTATCCAAAATTTAGAAAGAGAACAAAGTGGCTGCAGGATAAGCACAATAGCACTTTCATTCAATGGCTATGCTTCAAGGTATATGTTATTGAATAACATATTGGACTTTTAATTTTTTATTTACTTGCACATACTATGCAAGTTGCTAGTGCTAAGGATAAAAACCCATTTCTCTCAAATATGGGTTTCTATGGTGTCATTCAAGAAATTTGGGACCTTGACTACCAAAAGTTTACAATCCCAGTCTTTAGGTGTGATTGGATAGATAGTACTTCTGGTCTTGTAGTGGACGAACTTGGATTTACCCTTGTAGATTTGAGTAAAATTGGACATAGGAATGACCAATTTGTTTGGGCTTCTCAAGTCAAACAAGTATTTTTTGTTGACGACTCGATGCATCGTGGTTGGTCGGTAGTGTTATCAATGCCTAATAGAGAATATAGTGATGTTATTGGTGATGATGTCTTAGGTGATGTGGGAATTGAGTGTGAGCCATTTACTAGAGGGATGCCAAATGTTGACACATTTGATGAAGTGGTGGGTGAGTTAGGGAGTCAAAATATTCAAGATGAGTGTGAAGATATATGGATTGAATGATGCTTTATGTAATTGGTAGTGTATGACATCAATTTTGGCCACATATGACATTAATTCACTAGAGGGATCCAAAAAATACTGGTTCAAGATTACAAACACGACGGTCTTGATAAAAATGTGAAAAACAAACGTCTGTTCTAATAAAAAACGACGTTTTAGAGCATTCAACGACCGCAATATATTTACCGACGTCTTAAAGCAATGTAACAATGAAGAACCACGACGCTATTGTGAAACAGTTATTCAGGATAACACGTCGGAGAAGCATAAAGAACCGCCATGTAATTCAAAATAACACGACTCCAATCCCATAATACTGACGTCTAAAAGACGAGATATCTAACCTGAGCGTTACAAAAGACGACGTCGTCATAAATTTACCACGTCGCATGTTCTTTCATAAACGAAGTGGAAAAGGATGAATTCACGACGGTATTTGAACTCCATTGGTAAATTTGTCGACGTTAAGATATATGAATTAGACAACGTTAATTTTTTTAATGATGACATATAAATTATGAAACACGGCGGTCTTTTTTATGGTAACGACGTTGTATATAGTCGACAACGTTGTCTTTATAAATTAATGTTCGTAATTAATGACCCCATCATTTTTTTTCACGTCGTTTATTTCCAGATCGTGTTGTTAAAATTATTTTACACGGCGGCGGAATGAGAAACGATGCCATTTCAGAGTCATTACACAACGATTATATTTCAAAATATGACGTATAAATTCTGTAATACTGCTCTCATTTATTTGGAACCGACGTTGTTTATTTATTTCAACGTCGTCTCTGTACATACATGCGTCGTAAGTAATGACCCTGACATCTATTTCCACGTCATCATTTATAGAAAAATCGAAGTGGAAAATTTATTTTACGACGGTTGTTGGAAATGTTGTGACGTAGTAGGCGTCAATAACGTCGTCTATTATGTATTTAAAGACTTCATATTTCTATTTGTCGTTAAAGGTTTATTTAACGGCGTTGAGTTTTAGTTCTCGTCGTTGTATGTTTATTTTGCGGCCATGATCTGTTAATATATGTCATATGTTTCCTTTTTAACGACGTTTTTTTGTTAGAGTTGGTCGTCTATTCTCATCCTCGACTGTTTTTTTATGTCTTTTTGCAGTACAAAGACGTCGGTTTTTATTTGTTGATGACGTTTTTTGTTTTAACAACGACGGGTATTTACCGTCGTGGTTTTGTTATGGAAAAGATGTCGGTGGATTCCACGACCATTTGAAAACTGAATACACGACGGTGGATTCCACGACCATGGAAAAGATGTCGTGTTTTTCCTTTTTTGTAGTAGTGAGGACAGTTACTGTAGCATGTAGGGCTTGTAGCTTTTATATCCCGTACTTGTAGATTCATGTAATTCAGTTCACTAATTGTATATTATGGACGTAGCCTGACTTGAGTGTGTGTCATGATGTGAATGTGTCGTTTTTATGATCTTAATCCGTTGAGTCAAATTTAGACATCAACAATTTCTGTATACATGTATTCTTTTCTTTACTTGAATGCTAGGACGAGATGAGAATGTTGAAAATGTTATATGGTAATATTAATATCACATTGTCAATTGATTCATGGAATTTGTGTGTATAGGAAGCTCAAGTTATAGGAACAATGAATTTCCTTTAACTAAGATGTGAAAATCTTTAAATTTGTTTTGAATTTTAACTAGATTGATGCATTTTTGGATGTTCATTGCAGGATTATGCAAAAGGTAATCTAGATGCAGGATACATAAATGGTGCATTTTAATTGGCGAAAAGACTCATCTCTTCATCATAATATCGTACTTCCCCCTCTTTAAAAATATATATAAATATATATATATATATATATGTATGTGTGTGTGTGTGTTATAATTATGAGCCTAAATAATCTTTATATACTGCGCACAGCAAGCTAGCCCAACGGTTTGTATTTGAAGTTGTTGCCAATCAACAACACCACCTTGTAACCTCTAGTTACGTATCCTAGACTTTTTCAAATTAAGTTTTGTCTAGCTCTCCTGTTACAGCTATAGCTTCCATAAACCAGGTACGTGCGAGAGAGTTTTTCTCTTCTACTGGCACCTAAATTGTCCGGTCTTCTTCTGCTGCCATTTACTTGCCTGAGAAATTCATTTCTCCAAAAATGTCCGATCAGAAATGGCTTTAAGAATAAGTATAATTAAGTTGTAAATTGATGTTATATATATGGTTAATTACGTGTTTCCAACCCATGCCACCCACGAACAAGTGCAATGACGTCGTTTCACAGTTTTACCTTGTAGGATCAGTGACATGATCATTTGATCGCGGTAAGGAAATATTTTTGCTCACCATTTTAACCTAATGTGTACTCTCACTACCCATCTTAACACTTGGCATGTGTTCCTTGGCATAACCATAGTTAATTCTTTGCCTTATATATTTATGGAACCATGGTTATACTTGTAGACACATATCAAGTATTGAGAATGATGGTGAACAAAAATATATATGCTCCCTTAATCTAACTTGATTTAACCTTGCAATGGTAATGAAAACATGTCAACCTCATAGCTATAGCTGCTAATTAATTGCGTGAGATTTTAAGAGCAAATCCACGTCATGGGTTAATTGTTTCTATCTTTTGAGGCATGGATTTCGAACTGGAAGGATAGCAGCTCATAGCTAGCGTCTTTCTATATTATTCAATTATACATATTTTATACACCACTATATTATGACATATCTGTATTTTAATTAATCATGCGGTTGGATAAGAAGCTTCCATAGCCTTTGCATCGTCACATATCCACTCTCCCCCCACCCTGTGCCCCAAGAATTCTTCACCAGCCAGTATTTAGTCCCATCACTACTAGTCCCGTATCAACTGCGTTAACACCATGATCTAAGTTTATACCACATGTTCCCGTGAACACACCACTTGAATAAAACTGGAATGTAGCGCCACTTGCGTCAATGGCAACCGAAATTGGTTGGTTGCAACATAGCATTTTGGTTGTTTTTAGGCACATCCTCGTACCCGTTTGTGGACACTGTTTGGGATGCAGCCTTCTGCGTGTTGCAACTAATTCCATCTACACCCTGCAGGTAGGGGTAATTAGCTTCAGTCGTCAGCCTTTGTTGCATTGGATGAATTGGAAAGCGTCATCCATTAGACCACCTTCACAGCCATGATCTTGACCTGTAGTGTCACAATCCACAAGCTCTTGCTCTAATATGGTGAGATTAAGTTTCCGGTTTTGAGCTGGTTAACCCCTTCTGTCGCTGCCACTGCTGAGAACACCCAACAACACCCTATAGAATTGAAATAACATGCCTCATCATTCAATGACATGTTATGTTGTGAAACAGTGAATGCGTCATCATTGAACAACTTGTTTATACTTACCACATTTGCTTTGGTCCTTCATAGGCGTCGCTGCACCCTTTTCTCTCCAATCCACTGAAGGTGGCGCATCAGTGACATTTCAATATCTAAAACATGTAGCTTTCATGGAATTGGACATGATCAATTTGGAGGATCGTTTCGTGTAACCATTACGAATTTCCCGAAACTCCTCATTGGTTAGGTCTGCAAATTCATTTAAGCTTAGAGTGAAGTAGTTCTGGCCCATGTGTTTGTTAAAAGCCTCAATGAACTCCAAGTTGGCCTTGAATATCACGAATCGCCTCTCTTTCTCCTCTGCATCCTTATAAAAAAAAACTGGCCCAAATTGAGCCAAACAATCTTCATGTCTAGCCAACATGGTTTTCTCATCATAAATTTGGCGAGACGATGCTTCAGAGGAGCAAATGGCCAAAATGAAATGAAAAGCCAAGCAGAGGTATTGCCCTTGATTTGTGAGAGCCATGGTAAAAAGTAAATAAGCACAATTGGTACGTATTCTATGGAAATATATTTAATCTTGGATGGGCACAAGACATTCAATGAGCATCTGGGATTTTATAGACATAAACTTGT
This sequence comes from Prunus mume, assembly GCF_000346735.1. The sequence goes on from NW_007362515.1 coordinate 18,214, forward strand.
TGTGAGCCGTCCTTTTACTCATAGTATACTAGATGGAGGACCTGTCTTTCTACGTGCCTTCGAAGATTTTCTGACTTGGGCACACAATAATTCAATGTTTTGGGCCGTTAATCATTATTTATTTGCTAATTTCACTTTATTCTTTACTAACGGTATAAGAAGATTAGCTGAACTAACTCATTTTTTTTAAGGTTTTTTAGGATTTAGACATAAAAAAAATTTCACTTTTGGAAAAAGCCAAAGCTTTTTCAAAAAAGACAAAAAAACCACTCAACTTTCAAATCAAAGACATGCAAATGTATTGGATTCCTTAAGAAATCTAAAAATAAATAAGGGTATTTTTGTCCATTTTTGCTTCTTTTAAAATTTTTCTCTCTCCTTTTGCTTTTTTTCAAAATGTCCCTTTTTTTGATAGACAAGTAATTGATGGAATTACGAATAGAGTCGGTATTGCGATGCGAGTTTATTTATTTAATTTTTTTTTTTTAAAGGAAATGAACAAGTGATCCATTACAAGTCATGGATCCTCTTCGATCTTAATCACTTCATAAACTACTTGACGTATTAACCAGGCACAGAATGATTCAATTTTTGGGGCATATTATTTTAAAGAAAAGACCAAATTTTCACATTAAAATAAAAAATAAAAATCAAACTAGTATGGACCATGGAATTTAAGCTTAGCATAATTAAGGGCTAAATTGATAGGTGACATGTTAAAAGTTTAGAATTTTGATTAGGAGATTATTAGGTTATAAGATAGATTTTAAATCGTATTTTTCTTCTCTTTAAATAGGTCCTAAATTGAATCTTAATTAAGAATTAATAAAGTAAAAAATAAAAAGACTAGATTAATGGCAATATCTTCACGGATATAATACTTGAGTGCACTTCTAATTACACTTCCTTGTTTATACTAGTTGTGAATTCACGAATCATAACCGTGCATATATCATAATCGTAACTGTTGATTTCTTAAACCACAATTTATCTATCTTTGCAATCAAAAAGAAAAATTCACTGAAATTGGAAACTGATTTAATATCAGACGGTTTTCGTCTTCAATTCTTTAAATTAGTTCTGAAAATGCTTGCGTGCTTTGGCGAACTGCTCGCACTCAGGACGAGCTTTCTCAACGACCAAACCAAGAGGGTAGGAAACGCGTTGGCTTGGTCCGATGGAAACAACGCTGTCTCCTTCCAATAGGTTGATCTTCCGGGTGGCCACCGGCGCAGTTTTCGATTTGTTATTAGGGTCGACTTCGTGGGAAATCTTGCATTCAGGGTCAGGGCTGTGTAGCAATGTCACTTGACAATCATCCAAAGGCTCCTTAGATTTTTCCAACTCAAACCAGTACAGTCCAAGCGGGTTGGTTTCGCCCTCTCGGCTGAATTTTATGTTCCCCCCCTCCCTACAGTCCAATCGCACCTTTGCACCTGATTAATGGGCAATGCACATGCATGCATGCATAAATCTCATATTCAAATCTTATAATCGACAATTAGGTAGTTTGTTACCTACTTATTAACGTTACGTACCTGGAATCATCTTACTGATCTGGGTCATAGACTTCAATTGGCAGTTGTCACAGTAGACCAGGCCGGAGAGGTAGATTTTGTCGTCGGTGTTGTTGGAGTAAGCGAAACTGAGGAGGGACAAGAAACAAAAGGCAAAGGCAAGGATGGTAGTGCTAGACTTTGTCGACATTGTTGATTTCGAGTTTGCTTGTGTTGGTTCTATTCTATGTATTGCTGATGATGAATTAGACATGGCTTTCTTCTTCTTCTTATAAAGGGAAAATAAGCAAAAAAATGCGTATATTTTGGAGAGTTTTGTGAGCCTTTGTTTGTTTACATGTGGAATTGAGACAATTACTCACCTCCTTGACCCGCTCTTGATGGGACTCGAGTTCAGGAGAATAACTTGCCTGCAACAGTTGATCAACAACTTAAATGAATAAAAATTGATGATTCGAGAAGGTCACCACAGTAATTATATATGGCTGCAAGCCAATAGTTAAGGACCTTAAGGGTTTGCTTTGATAGAAAACTGTTAATAATAATAGAGTGTTGTTAAACGAATTCTAAACCCTATGATCTAAGTACATCATAATATTTAAATTGAAATGTAAAATTAATTAAGTACATCCTATTTAACTATCAAAAATACCCTTGATACACTCTAATACACTATCACACAACACCAAACCCATTCGAGAGATGACTGACGAGTTCGAATTCTGAGCAGACACAGTTCATTACAAGCACTGGAAACCAAAGCTTCTCAAATGCCTGGCTGATTGAGAACACACATACAGATCAAATTGTTGTTCCTGATGTGAGTTTGATGTGCTAGTTGTCATATTTTATGCATTTTGTTTCAACCTGTAAGTCTATTATTATTTTTATATAAGAGAAATGTATTTTAACCAATTTTTTAGTATTTTTATTTTATTTTATTCAATTTACGTACCCTGATTCAGAAATATTCTTTATTTTTGAATTGAGACGTGACAAGAGTCCAATCAACAAGGACCCTTTCCCATACCAACATGCTGAATGCAAATTTAGCTAAGCCGAATCAAACCTTAGCCAAGGTTGGATCAAACATGACTACTGTTGAAAGAAGAGCAAAATAGGTCATAGTGGATCCGAAGGCCAGAGGCATGACAAAGATGCGATGTGATTTGGCACTAAATGTGGCTCAACTGAAGCCAAATGAGCCAGCAATGAGGTAATCCAAGCAAGCAAATCCAAGAGGTCGGAGAATGAGAGAATTGTAAGCCAAGCCTAGAATTCCTGCCCACATAGTCCAATGTTGAAAGCAATTCCAAGTTTGAAACAGTTCTACATGTTGATAAAAAATAAAAGTAATGTTAGAAAAACTACATTATTATATCGCATTATATACCACTTCTCTAATAAAAGTATGACCTACCAATACAAATAGGTCTCATATCTATTAGATAAATGATTCATAATTTGGTACAATAATATCATCTTCCTAATATATATTTTCCCAAAAACATACATACTTGTCAGCATCTTAGAATTAAAACATGATTGTGTGGTTTGTTATTTATTTATTTCATAATTTGTTAACTAATTAGGTAGTCGATTGAAAATAGGTGGGCCTCATTTTTCTGTGCGAACAAAATTATTTAATTATACATGGACGAATCGGTCAACTTGATAGCGTCGATAATATGGTTTATTTTTTAGAGGAAACTTCAAGAATATGGTTTATCCAGAATATTATTAGTTCAAAAAAAAACTTATTCTATTTTGTTTTTGGTGTGAGGGTATTGTTGACATTTCATATCACCGGGCCAATAGTATGGTGCCACGTGACTAAGCAGTTGGATACCTCTATGGACTGACCTGACCCGTCATAGTCTAAGAAGCAGACCAACTGATCCGATCAAATCTCTAGACCATGGGTATCACATCTGGTCGGCTCGGTGGTATCCACTCACGATCGAAGCCACCCGAGCTGCGTACTTAGACAATAACTCCTTCACTCTTCTCGATTGAATCAAGCATAAGCAAATCAAAGACAACTGGAAAATCCACCACAGAACGCCTCTATAAGCAATCTAGCTCGCACAGGTTTCCAAGAATTACTAAAGGAAACATTTAATGCACTTCTAATCTGGCCCAGGTGTAATCCAACAACTGGTCCCCTGATAATTAGTGTGATAACCAGTGCCTATAGTGAAGGTATAAAATATTGATAGTATCAAAAATATCGATAGTTTCAAAAACACGGAAATTTCGATGAAAATATTGGAATATTATTGATATCAATAAAATTGAATAAAAACTACGAAAATTGTAAAAAAAACTTGAAAATTTTTATTGAAACTTTGGAGAATGTTTATTTAGTCAATTATCTATTAGTTTATTACAAAAAATTGAAAGAAAATGCATTGCATGATGAGTTTAATTAATTTAAGTTTGTTTGTACCATACCTGACCCGCATCTCATGCCATGACACATGGAAGGGGTATGACACTAAGGAAGGCTCCATGGCTCGTGCTGGCAAGCCCGGTAGTACGAATCAATAGGTCTCTTCGGCACCCACGATCGATTCTACGCACAAGACGACCATGTAACCCATGCTGGCATGTCTAATCCTACAAACGGCAGACGCTTCCAGCTCCATCCACCAATTGTTCACTGACCGGCCCACGACCGGTGAGTGTGTTCGGCATGCCTTGCCAATTCTACGCCTTAGAAGGCATCTTGCAGGATGTTCTCGGGTTCATCGCTAGGATATTTGTTGGGACACGTGTCAGCCTCGGAAGACACTCCCACAAATCCCACATCGAAACTAAGTACCAAAAAAATCCCAAAATTCTCTATAAATATAGCTCCTCACCCCAGATACAGGGTAAGACTTGCTACTTGACACTTATGCCCTTGCATTGTCGATAGCTTGCTCTCATGCCCTTAAGCTATCTGTGAATAGTAGTCATCAAATGATAAATCCCCAGAATAGTTTTGCATATAATTGTTAACATGCCACCCATATGGATCCCAGATTGGTTGACATTGTCCATAAGCAAAATCATTTGAAGATTGAGTCTTGGATTATTCCATGAGCCACTCGATTCCATCCCAAAAAGAAAGGTCAAAGACTCACATTCTTATGTGAAAATCTATTCTTGCAAAAACAGTTCAAAACAAAATAATATAAATATACATATTTTAGCATATTATCACAAAAACATAAACAAAATGGTGGTTAAGACATTGGAGAAGTGAAATGGCAGAGGTTTGAATCCGCTTTGCATGTGTGCTTTGTGTTTTTTTTTTTTAAACTTCCTTTTGTCCATTACATCGATATTTTCGATATTTTAGCGATATTATAGGGATATTTTGACAAAATATTGTTGAAGTATGAGCGAAATTATTGACATCAATTATTTTACGATATTATCGTTGATATTATCGATATTTACACGATATGTATATGGATACATTTTGAAATATCCATGACTCAAAAAAATGATAATATCCTCAATATTTCGTTGATATTATCAATATTTTAGACTATGCCTACAGCCACATTCTCTCTCTCTCACCTTAGAGTGGCTGAAGATCTTCCTTAAGCTAGATTCAAAGGGATATACTCCCCATTCATCTCCTATAAATACTCTTCACCTAAATTCAAATAAAGGTATTAACTTCTTACTTCCCTAGAAATCCTATTCATTTACTCTCTCAAACACTAGTTCATTCTACTTCCAGTTTTGGCATCAAAAAAGGTTTGGCTGGTACCACACTAGTGTCTTTTTGATAACTTGTTCTTAGAGTTGTGCAGACCATCTAGGTATACAGAGAAGGTCTATTCGAGGATACTCAACCCTATTCGTATCAGATCTTGGCCCAAACCAAGGTCCTATCTTTGGCTGCCTAGTCAACAAGGGTGTCTAAAATGTCGCATTGACTTCAATGAACCAAGTTGAAAAAGTCACATGATAATTATTATTATTATTTTTTTCAATCATGATTAAGTGATTCAAACTTGAGAAGTTTGCTAATTTTAGAAATAAAATAATCACTAGACTAATTGTTTGGCATGTGTGCAAAAAGAATTGTTTGTTTTGAAGCTCTCATCGGTATCCTTAAATTTCATAATATTACGAAATTTGACTCTGATATTTAAATTAAGAATAAAGTAGAATTGCGAAAAATTTGGTAAATTCAAGTCTAAATCAACAATATACAATAATTTCACACATTCAACTCTTGGTCCAGCCAAATAATTGAATTCTTGTGAAGTAAATGAAATGCAATAAGATTTTAAATTGAAACAATTGTGTCTAATTATAAACTTTCAAAGTAGGAAGGGACGCTTTTTATCTTTCTTGAAGAGACATTTCTTCAGTTATATATAGTTTGAAAAATGTTCACCTCCATTCTCCTATCCTCCCAAAATATCTATACATATAGAATTTTTATTTATTTATTTATTTTAAATCTAGGATTTTGATAGATTCGAGGGTTTATAAGCCTATTGTATTATTGAAAGCTTTGACATCTTTTTATTTCATTTTCTCTGGTGTAAGGTTTTGAATCCGCAGATGCTTTCCATTTATACAAAATTATGGGATTAAATACATAGGTTTCTCTACTTTACAAGGTAACAAATACGAACAAATCATACAAGAGATGGAGTATGGGGAGAAATTGGTTTAAATAGAAAGGTTCTATGTCTACAAGGTAAAAGATATTAACAAATTACACAACACAATATTCCATTCATATTTGGCTGAGTTTTATAATAATAAGCTATTTGAAACATAATTCACCCATTTATAAGCAAAAAAGGCCCAGCAAAATCTAACTTTAAAACCACAAACTAATTTCTCTTAGTTACCCAATGACCCAACCGTTTCACTTATATTTATGTCAATGGTAGCAAAACCCTCCAAAAAATGACCCAACCGTTTTATTCATACAAACATATAGTTGGAGCAAGGAGCTTGTAGCTCAAGTGGTTAAGAGCATTTACTCATATAACGGATGTTCTAAGTTTGATTCCCCAAGATCGCTAGTATATTAAAAAAAGAAGGAAAAAAAACCAACATTGCGGGCAGGGTTTTAGGGATTTGCTTATTTTAACATTACTTGACTTTTGATTTTGAGCCGTACATTAAAATGGAAGTACCATCCATACGTATGGTTTATTTTTTTACCACTACTAGAACTCAAATGCTCTTGGATTTGTATATTGCTCGAAGTAAACATTTAAAAAAAAATAAAAAATTGTTAGTACAAGTAGATAATCCATAGCCTGGTTTTGTGTACATATTTGTGCCTTGTATTTTCACAATGATCCGGCTTTCTACTTGTAATAAGCTCTTTGTAGTGCTTCGAACAGCAGTTAATAAACTGCCACCATGATAATGATACTACGTATGCTACTCAAACATTTACGAAACTCTTGCCAATCCTTAAGAAGGCAGCTTGGTTGGCTCCATTATAGAAGGTACAACCAATGATTAGGGCTGGTTCTGAGATTTTAGGGACCCAAAGTGAACATTGGCAATGGGGTCCTAGAGTTCCCTGTCTTGTCACTTCCATTCGATTGTATCTCACAAGCCCTAGGGCCAGATTGTTAATCACATGTAAAATTTGCAGAGTAACCAAGCCTAACAAGGTAATGCTCTAAAACTCTCTCTCTCTCTCTCTCTCTCTCTCTCTCTCTTGGTTTAAGGTACAAACAATATGTACATGTAAATTTGGACGGCAATGGCATGTAAAAGAGACTTTTCTGTTACACACAATAATTTATCGAAATATGCATGTTATTGTCGACATTGGTTTGGTTTAATTAATTTCTATAAAATTCATCATGGCCGGGTTTGTATTGGACCTTTGGATAATATATACAATGAAACAGGTTTCGTTTCAACCAAAGGAATATAAGAAATCATTTTGGCCCTCTCTATTTGGCCTCACATGTTCCATGCCAACAGAACCAATACCACATATTACACACGCACAACATTGCTATAAATCCGTCTTAACCATCAAGCAACAAATCTCTCTCTCTCTCTCTCTCTCTCTCCCCATGCCAACCAAAATGGTACTAGTTTATACGCTTTGGCACCTTTTTTTTTTTTTTTTTTTTTTTTCTGAAGTAAACTCAATGGTATGAGAGATTTTATGTTCTTCGAAGAAAAAGAGAAATACCACTTAACCTAATATTGATCACTTGAATTTCAGGGAACATTCTGCAAGGAGAAAGGGGTATTGGTGAGTGTGTACGTGGAGAAACCGAAGAGGAGGACGTTCTCAAATCACCGTCACCATCACCGTCACCACCATCACAATAACCATCATCATATTCATCGCACCATTAGGAGAGAGGTTGTTCATTACAGGCGTGGTGCTGATGGAAGAGGGTACATTAGTAGGAGAGCTGAGCTCCTTCAGTACTCTCAACACCTTCGGCAATCTGCTAGATCAGCACCAGCTGCTTCCACAGCCTTAAATCCAAGGCCTAACAATACCAATAGTCAACAATCTCATGCCCAGGTACCTTCCTTTTCTTTATCCTTTTTTTGTGTGTGTGTGTGTCACAACTAGTACTTTTTTACTGTAGACAAGTTTCTTGGATGTAATTTAGGGTTTAGAAACAGAGAAAATTGACTTCATAATCTCATCTATAGCTGAACGATTGATCAGAACTTTAGGATTCGTCTGATAACATCTTTCTTTTCTATTTAAATATTGGCAATATCCAACTAGAACTACCGTCTCCTGAGATGTCAACTGAAAAACATCAAAATTGTATTTGGTTAGCAATTTGACATTTTTGCTTAAATTTCATTTCCCCCGATGTGCTAAATAAATGAGTTATTATAATCTTAAAAATAGTTAAAAACATTAATAAAGAGTAAAAGTCAACAGGTTTGCAAAATGAAGGAGCCCATTTAATTATAAAAAAAACTAGAGAAAATTTAAAATAAAGTAGGCAAATTTGCTATCAATATTTACACCAGCTTTCATTTTCACCTGCAAAAATAAGTTGTTCTGTTCCTCTTTTCCCAATATCACTTGTATATATAAAATAAATAAATAAAAGTTGTTTGGTTCGAAGGAGTTTGCTGCCCTTTCCAAAATATATCAAGTTTAAAGTAAGAAACTCATAATTTGAGGTCTTCGTCCGGCATAATTAAAAAAAAATTAGTTTTTATTTCAAAAAATCATTCTAGATATTTTCTTTCTTCTAATTTAAAGCTCTCTATCTCCCTTTCCCTTCTAACCTCCTTTAATAATTTTTGTAATAAAAACATTATAAAAGCAAAAATAGGGTTACCAAACATGCACTTAGCTTATGAAAAGAACTTGGGCTTAGATGCGAATTGGAGAAAGGCCATGATCAGCAATGACTATTAAAAAGTTAGATTGACTGATAAAGTTGTTGTAGTTAGATTGTTGCTGTCAGAAGAAAGCCAAATAAGATTTCAAAAGCTCCAATCTGCTTTGGCAACTGGAAAATCCCAGAGATGTTTGGATTTTTTACATGTTCACAAGCTAAGAAAGACAGGGAGACAAGAAAGAAGCGTACTGGCTCTACTACCAGCAACAAAATAAAAGCTGTTATCAAAAGCTTGAAGGTAATTGAAATCTTTAATTATATTTATTTGGTTTTCAGATCATTATTCATGTTGTTATAAGTGTCGCATTTGCTATTTAGTTTGAAAATTCAATCTAAACTCAAATCCTTTCAGGTGCAAAAGCAACGAGGAGTATTTTCCAAGATGTTCTCATCTACAAAGCGAAAGTGAAACTTCAAGTTAACAACCCATGTAATTTTATTTTTTACAAAAACCATTTTTCTTGTAAACAAGCCAGTGAATCGGCTTTTTGGCTCTCGCTCTTTCCTTAACAAGAATATTATCGTTTTTTTTTTTCATTATGACAAAGTAAAATTACAACAAGAAGCTGCGACAGAATCCCAAGTTCCGAACATCGTACAACAATTTAGAGGAGATAAGTAGTGATTTTTCAGGGTTACTTAAGGGTGTAAAGAACATCTCATGGAATCTTCCATGGCAGAAAAATTTGGTACAACGAGTGAGCAGCCGAAGAGCTACAGATTCATGCGTTTTAACACACCACATTCCTCTCATTCTTTAACCACTCAAAATATAAGCGGGTCTTGACCATTTTCCATGCTAATTTGTCCCCCCTTCACATCCAGTCTTTGAATTACTTATTTTCTTCCCATGAACAACATTTTTTAGTTGACAATGAGACAACTGCCTCTGAATTCTGTGTTGCAAAATTGACTGTTAAAAGCTGCTCAAGTCTTGGGTTGAACAGGTTTTCCTTGTGTATAACCAAACAGAACACGTATGGGATCTCTGCTGTCGAGTATACTCCCAACTGTGGAATCTCAAGGCAAGCATCCAGAACATGTATGATATCCACCGGTACACCTTGTTCACGCCCAAGGACCAGTTCCAGTACCTGTCCAACGGATGCAAATGAGTAACGCAACAATGTCTCATGATGGAAACGAAACACCTTTTACAAATTCCATTGAATAAATAGCTGCCACGACCCTCGATATTACAATGCAACCGAGAAGAAGAAAAGGATAACAATAGAAAGAACAAATAGCTTTTGGGAAATTATATACACTATGGTTACTTTGTAATATCCAGAATGATATTTTATATACCGCTGCAACTAGGGCTCCACTCCACCTCTATTTAGAGACGTAATACACAACGTGACATAAAAATGTGATGAGCCTCGTATTTTCCTTTCATTATTTAAACTAACCCCTACATGGATTTTTATTTTGTCAATGTATTTTTGATGGCAAGATATTTATCCAGCGCACAAATTTAAAATTTAAAATGAAGATGATTAAGATATGTATGTGAATCACACTTGCCATGATAAATTTTATATTTCCACAATCACTTGTTAAACATAAATCTATAAAGTTCATGATGTCTCCAATATAAGTCAAAATTACAGTTAATGAAACTTTGGGAAAAAAGCTCGAATACAACAATCTGAAGCACACTAAAATAATGAAACATAGGAAACGAACATCCAACAATAAAATTACTCCTCCATCATGGCGAGGCTTTTGTCGGGCTGCTGTTGAGAAACCTTGACCTTGATCGGCAAGTTGAACGATGGATCTTGTTGTAGCACACTTGGAGCTTTGACCAAGCTGATGCTCTGTTCCAACTCTTTTGCTGCCTCCCTGTGCTCCTTGGCCTTCTTGCCCTTCATCCTGCTCAAGTTTTTCAACAAATATCTTAATATATGAAAACCAAAAACACCTATTACTGTTTTTCCTGTAGCAGAGGAAAGTACCTTTTCTCATGGTGTCTGGCCTCCCTATCGACTCTAACTTTATCGATCTTCTTAATGGCCTTCAGAGTGTTTGCTGTAAGATTCCTGTCATATCTCTCAGGCCTATTTCGCTTTCTCTCAAACTCAAAGGTCGAGTCCTGCAAAAAGAACACAAAATAAGGCTAACAGAATATACCCTAAGCCTTCCAAAGATCCAACATTAAATAGTAATATGAGCCCGATTAGATTAAGAAAAAGTATGTTTGTTCACCTGTGTCATATCCTTCCCACGCAACCGCCTATAGGCCTTAGTCCATTTTACCTTGCGAGGATTCCTCTTCATTTTAAAGTTCTTGTGGCATTTGGATCTACAAAATCGAAAAATCTAGAAAAGAAATGGTTGTCAGGGAATTGAGCTGCACACGATGTTTCCTTAAACAGACATAATGTAAAGGCAGGCTTAGTCCTAAATGGCACTTCTTCTTCTGACACGGCAATGCAATTTCACAATCAGTATTGAAATGAAGTGTTAGATAATTTCTTTTGACATTGGTGAACTAGAAAATCCCATACATATGAACATAATTAAAAGCCATCATTCAGGACACATTCAAACCACAAGGAGTAAAGAAACGACCACACAACATGACTGCCAAAGAAATTAATTCATCCTCAGTGTCAATCTCATTTGTGGAGCTTCATATAAAATTGCATCCCTATGTAACCATGCAAACTACTCTAAGCTCCCTAATACTTCCCTATATCAACCCAACCACCGAACAGCACATTAGATAACAGTTGACTATAGATTCAGGAATGCAATGAATACTAACATTTTAAGACTCTGAAAACTATATTGTCAAATTAACATTTAAATTTGATAAACAGGACCATACATCTGCAGGTAATATATGTTACTTAGAATAACATTTAGATGATAAATCACAAGTGCATGGAAATTACATGGACAGAGTAGTTCCTACCTTTGCATCATTACGAACGAACTGAATCCCATGTCCAGGATACACGGTGGAGGAACAGAACCAGCATTTCTCCAACCTCATAGGGCCCTTCGATTATACAGCACTATTTTCTACAAAACAAATTAGAAACAGAAAGGAATTACACTCGGTCATTGAAATTGTTACATAAAAAGAAATTACAAACAGAAAGAAAACAAGTTGTGATTATAACAATTCATGGCCCTGCTTGCAATTAATTAAATTCAAAGATTATGACAAAAAAATTTGTAAGGATAAAAAATAGAGAATGCTCTACGATTATGCTCCTACGGTCCCACAACTACACCAAGTTAGCCTAACACTCGAAGAATACAAGATGAGCTTAAGTGGCTTGAATTAAACAGAACAAAAGTGGGGGAAAAAATCCCAAAAGATAAACCAATGTGTAGTGAGCACAGAATTGGAACACAAACTAGCTTTGAGACTTGTTGGTTCTCCATAGAGAATACCAAAAAGGATTATATAAGCTTATTAGTTCTAAAGAATACAACAAAAATAGGAATAAAAGAACAAGGGTTGCTGAGATGGTTTTTACTTCTTACCTAGGGCTGTATTTCAGAGCTAGAACAACGAGAGATAGAGGGAGAGAGAGAGAGAGCTCAGAGCAAAAGAAACAGGTTGGGAAAGAGCATAACACATCAAAACCAAAAGACAAATATGCAGAAATCTAAAAATCAAGAAAGACCCATGAATTGATGAAGAGCATACTTAAACAGAATGTAATACAACCAGGTTTTGCAAATATGGGAGAGCTAGAGAGCGGCTGAGAGAGAGCGATAGAGAAATCTGGAACAAGTTGGCGGCGGATTTGGGGAGAGGAGGTTGAGAGTGAGAGAGACTGAGCGAGAGAGGCAGAGGCCGAATGACGAAAAAAAATGGAAGCCCCTCAAATGTAAAGGGTTTCGTCGGATCGAGTGTGGCAAGGACTAGAAATGGCATAAAATTGACGAATTATCTGCTGACACGTATATTAATATTTTTAAAAATAATATAATTGAAATACTAGAGTTGGTCCGGTTTTTGCCAGTTTGGAGATAATTAAAAGGGAGTTTTACTAAAACACCCAAAATAGAGGTTGAAATTATAAAAAAACCCAACACCCAAAACACTTTATAAACACACCCAAAACCCATCATTACACACACTCAAAACCCATTTATAAACACACCCAAAAAGTTTACTTTGGGGTTGATTTTGGATGTGTTTCTATGTTTAAATAGTGTTTGGGTTTTTTATAAATACATGTCTAGGATTGGATTTATAGGTCCAACCTGGTTCTGGAGGTTTCTGTTTTTTTTTCCCCTTAAAATACTAGCCTCTATATATATGTGCTTCCGCGCTTGCGAGATATATATATATATATATTGGTTTTAAATTCTATAATTTAATCTAAATGTATTTTAGGATTCAAAAAAGATGATGGGTTATTTTATTTCATAAAAATAAGTTTCATTATCTGATTTTTTTTAATTTTAATTTTTTTTATATATAAAAAGATGTGAATTTACCATATTATCCTCATTGTATTAATAATAGAAGAGAAAAAACAAGTAGCATAATCTTGTATTGTATTGGTGTTTGAGTCGTTGGATTAACAAACATAATTCTTTTCTATTTAAATAAATATTGGCAATATCCAACTAGCGTCTCCTGATATAAAAACATAAAATTGTATTTGATTAGCAATTTGACATTTTTGCTTAAATTTCATTTCCCTCGATGTGCTAAATAAATGAGTTATTATAATCTTAAAAATAGGTAAAAACATTCATAAAGAGTAAAAGTCAACAGGTTTGCAAAAGCAAGTCAACCCATTTAATTTTTTTAAAAAAAAACTAGAGAAAATTAAAAAGAAAGTAGGCAAATTTAGGCAAATTTGCTATCAATTTTTACAACAGCTTTCATTTTCATGAACAAATAGATTGTTTGGTTCATCTTTCCCTGATATCACTTGTATATAAAATAAAATAAAAAGTTGTTCGGTTCAAAGGAGTTTGCTGCCCTTTCCAAAAGTGTATCAAGTTTAAAGTAAGAAACTTATAGGGTCTTCGTCCGGTATAATTAAAAAACTTTTAGTTTTTATTTCAAAAAATCATTCTAGATATTTTCTTTCTTCTAATTTATAATGACAGGACCCACCCTGAATTCATCGGAATCTACGATGAATCCTATTGTGACACCCCTACCCTATTTTAATTGTCCATTTAAAATTTATTAATTTATTTAATTATGAAATTACAATTTTGCCCTCGCGAATAGGGTTATTTTGGTCACTTTTTAATTTGTAAGTATTTTGGAAAATGAATGGTACTATTGCATAGATCACGTCGATATGAGTTCGTAGACATGTGCTGGGCTCAAATCGGAGTTGTAATGAAGAAATTACGATCAACAGAAGCCTAATGGTATAATTGTAAATATTTCAAAATTCAGTTTTAAAATCAGATTTTTATTTCTTCTCTCTCTCTCTCTCTCTCTCTCTCTTTCTCTCGAGCCCCCCTCTCACAACCGTAGCTTTAGCTGGCTATTCTTTGGCCGGCCATTGTCGCATTTGGCCACCAAATTCGGCGGGGCTAGTACCAAAACGACCACCACCACTTCCCCTTCCTACCCCACCCCACCTCCGACAGAACCGCCACTTCCAGTCGTCGGAAATTGCAAAAAAAATGCCGATTTTTACGTAAAATTTTCATCACTCGTTCCGGCAATTCTGACCACCAATTTCTTCGATCTATGTATATTTTTTCATCCTCTCAATGTGTTCTAGCTGATGGTTAGGTTGATTAAGATTGATTTTTGGGTTTTGGAATTCGATTTATTGCTTAAATTTGGGTTTTGAAATTCGATTTATTGCTTAAAGTTTGGCTGGTTTTCAACTCGTGTTTCCGGCAAGTTCTTGTCACTTTTTTGCCATGGTCCAAGAACAAAAGTTGCTCTACTCATTGTCCTGATCATGTAGGTATAGGTCTTAACAGGCGGTTTGGAGATTTTTCGATCGCAGGAGTTTACTCTAGGCCATTGGGTACTCAAATGATCCTCATGTCATCCCGAGCACTACAGTATGCTCGGATTTCAATTTGGTTACTATTTGACTGTTGATCGAATTACGTATATTAGGCGTTATTCGGCTTCGATAAGCTCGGACAGTTGGATTGACTTCATTTTCGTATATGTTGATCTAAGAACCTCTAGGATCGTGTAGGAATTCACGGATCATGAATCGGAGTCTTGGATGTTTCGGTTCAATAATTCAAAGATTAGGTTAAACGACAATCGTCCGATCGCGAGCAATCCGACTGTTCGATTCGGACCAAACTTGCAGGACATGTATAATAAACCCTGTTGAACCTGTAGGAACTTTTGGATCTAAAATCGGAAGTCGTGCGCCCCGAGGGCTCGTTTGACCAAGTTTGGGCAGTTTGACCCCTAGGTTGACCGTGCGTCTTCCGAGGCAGTTTCACCCTTCAAGGAGTACTAGAAATATCTTATTAACGAGTCTTGACTGTTATTTGAGTTGTGTTGAATGTGTTGGGATTATGAGATTGTTTTATAGTATCGTATGAAATTCTTGGATATTAGTTTGATAATTAAAGTTGTGGAATGGATGAGCATGGGATACTTGATCGATGGGTTGTGAAAGTGAGTCTTGAGTCTTGGCTCTAATTATTAGTAAATAAGTGAACGTTTGTTTTTAAGTGTACTTCATTTTTTTAATATGGAATTTCTTGCATAATGAGTTTTGATTGAAAATTGATTCAATATGGGTTAATAAGGATATGGGATCTCTAAAGGTTATTATTTATCCTTAATTAATGTTATTATTATTATTATTATTATTATTAAAGTATATGGATTGGGTTATATCGGGTTATCTATGAAAATCTATTGTTTTAATGGTGGAATGCAATATTTTATGAAAATTAAGTGTAAATAAATTTTTATTACTATTTGAATCATTTTTGGGTCTTTATGGAATATATGCTTGAGAGTTTATTTTCTATACTATGAATAAATATTTGGGGAAAATTGAATTAAGGAAGGGAATATTGTTTTTATAATATTTATATAAGGGTTATAAACCTCACCATCATATGTACCTTCCCTAGTCACGATACCCACACGTGGCATTGGATTTTCCGGCGTATTGGCTTCCTTGGTTACTGAATCTGGAATGGATGGATACTTGAAAAACTGTGGATATGGTTTGGGTATGTCGAAACCCGAGCACCCTTGACAGGGTGTTACCATAGACCCTTAACGAGTTAGTTTGCACGCGTAGGACTTGTCATAGGCACACGAGTATTGAGAATTCTGCTGTGCATGCTATGAGCCCAGTCCCTCGGTTGGACGGCTCATCCCTGATCACATGGTTGTTGAGGATTCCTACATGTGGTTCAGCCAAACGATTCTTGTGTTGGATTGTTTTTCCTTGGTACATGATATGTACTATCATATGTATCTCCCCTTGAATACTAATACTTGGAAATAGTGGACACGGATACTTGGATACATGAAAGTGGATAGCTAGTTAGTCTGCGTGCGTAGGACTTGTCACAGGTGCACGAGTATTGAGGATTCTGATGTGCATGCTAGTTAGCCCGGTCCCCCGGATGAACTGCTCGTCCCTGGCCACATGGTTGTTAAGAATTCCTCCATGTGGCCTAGTCAAACGATCTTCGGATTGGATTGTTCTTTACCTAGTACATGATGATGGTGTGAGGTGTGTGTATTGATGTGTGTATATATATATATGTGTGTGTGTGTGTGTGGATACGTTTTCGGGTCGTGATTCTTGAACGGGTGCTTTGTGAGTACTATGCACAGGTATGAACGTCTGATTTATAGTTTGGAAAGTATTGTTTAGCAACATACACCTTGGATAGGGTATGGTTGTGAGAATGAACTGATAAAAGGAAAATAACTTGTAAAGTGTTCAGTGGATGCTTTGTCGAACTTGATGTTGATATTTGTATCTAAATTTCATCGTTGGCTTTACTTTAAATAATCGTATATTATTTGAGTGTTGATTTAAGAACTACGTGTGGCTTGATCCTTCACAAAGGAGTACGTAGGTAACCTGGGGTTTAACCTAAGTGTAGCCGCAAAATAAATTGTTTGAACTATGCTTGTATTGTTCTATGTGGGGAAATGAATTTTGAAAAAATAAAGGTCTTGTCTGATTACTGTTTCGTTAAGTGTTATGAATTCAAAAGCTAGAACGTTTTAGAAAATATTTGGTTATGAGGCCGGAGGCCATTGATGTTAATTGCATGTTATTATCCTGTGCATGCTGCCGGTTGAGATTTAAAAACGTTTTTGACATGTTTAAATTTTTTGGGAATGTTCATTTTTCAAGAGAGACTGCCGAAATTTCGATAGAAAGTCTTGTTTCTTTAGTAAGTGGGCTCGGCATCAGCATGATGTTGGAAATACCATAGGATTCGTCCTAGGTTTCAAGAAATTTGGGGCGGGTCTTGTCACATGTAGATTATCCGATATCATACTAATGTTGGGCCCACTTACTAAAAGAGACGAGACTTTCTGTCGAAATTTCGGCAGTCTCTCCTGAAAAATGGACATTTCCAAAAATTTCAACCTGTAAAAAACACATTTATAAACTCAACTAGCAGCATGCACAAGGTCATATCATGCAATTTACATAATAGGCATCCGGCCTTACAATCAATCCTAACAACGGGTGATAACAGAGCATATCTACAAAATTCAGTTACAAATGAAAAGGAAGTTCAACGGAATAGAAATAAGTAGAAGTTTGCCCTACACAAGCTCGGGCTCGGAGTTCACGACTTGATACGGTCGCTTTTATAACCTTATTAACCAATATATCCATTACCAAACAAATCAATTTCCCACCAATATCACTACTACACCCAATATCACAACATCAAAACAAATCCAAGTTTTCAACTATACGCCATAACCACCATTCAAATCCCACGTATTTATCATTGGCAAACAAATCCAGTAATACTATCCGGTGCTGGGCCACAAGTAAAACATACACCCAAACACATAATTCCTAGAAACTTAACGTGTACACACAACCTTGGAAAGGTCCTACAGCCATTCTAGTACCTTCACAAAGGATGAGACAGTCCCAAAAGACCCGTGGTCAACATTTGGTCAAACTTTTTTTTTTTGTCAATCTGGCCCGCAGGGCCTGAGAACTCCGATTTCATATCCGAAAGTTCCTACGGGTTCACCAAAGTTTACTAAACACGTCTTGCAAATTTGGTCCAGATCAAACGGTCGGATCGCTCACAATCGCATGATCGGAAGGTCACAATTTTACGTAATTTTTGAATCATTGAATCAGAGCATCCGGGACTCCGATTCTCAATCCGCAAATTCCTACACAATCCTAGAGGTACGTAGATCAACATATTTGTAAATGGAGTCGATTCAACAGTACCTAGATAACCCCTAATATGTGTAAATCCAATCGACCGTCAAACGATATCCAAATTCGAATCAGAGCATATCGTCATGCTCAGGATGACATGTGGATCATTTCAGGACCATATGGGCCACCCAAACATGGCACACGTGCAGCCACATGAGTCGGCTGTGCCTGGGTGTCTTGAGAAAATTCCGGCAACCTGAAATTTCTCAAACCACCCATCAATATTTATACATACGTGATTAGGACAACTAGTGGAGCAACTTTTGTTCTTGAGCCACGGCCAAAAAGTGGCCGGAGCTTACCGGAAACTCAATCCAAAACAAGTCAAAACCTGGGTTCTAGATCGAGCTTCAAAAACCCAAAATTGATCCAAAGTACTTGGATAGACAGCTAGGCGCCCCCGAGTATTTTCTATCGGTCCCTTCGGACTTGGTGGTCAGAAGGTGGAATTATGTAGTCACACAGTGGTCGGGTCTGTGGCGTCATGAGGGGAAGGCTCGGGGAAGAGAGAGAAAGAGAGAGAGACTGCACAGGTTTTAAAAAAAAAAACTGACTTCAAAATATTTACGATTGTGCCACTACACTTCCGTTGATCATAACTTCTTAATTAAAACTCCGATTTGAGCCCACTACGTGTCTACGAACTCGTATTGATGGGATCTACGCAATGGTGCCATTCATTCCCCAAATTCCTAATGGATTAAAAAGTGACCCAAATAACACTATCCTCAAAGGCAAAATTGTAATTTTGCAATTAATTAAATAAAATAATTTATATATATTAAATAAATGGTTAAAAGTTGGGTCGGGATGTTACATATAGCTCTCTATCTCCCTTTCCCTTCTAACCTCGTTTAATATATATAAAAACATTATAAAAGATGAAACAAAAGCAAAAATAGAGTTACCAAACATGCACTTAGCTTATCAAAAGAACTTGGGCTAGATGTGAATTAGAGGGAGGCCATGATCAGCAATGACTATTAAAAAGTTTATTAAGAAAAGGTTACTTTATGTTGTAGTCTTTACAGATTGACTGATAAAGTTGCTGTTGTTAGATTGTTGCTGTCAGAAGATAAGCCAAATAAGATTTCATAAGCTCCAACCTGCTTTGGCAACTGGAAAATCCCAGACATGTTTGGATTTTTTTACGAGTTCACAAGCTAAGAAAGGCAGGAAGACAAGAAAGAAGCGTACTGGCTCTATTACCAACAACAAAATAAAAGCTGTTATCAAAAGCTTGAAGGTAATTGAAAACTTTAATTATATTTATTTGGTTTTTAGATCATTATTTATGTTGTCATAAGAGTCACATTTGATAATTAGTTTGAAAATTTAATCTAAACTCAAATCCTTTCAGGTGCAAAAGCAACGAGGAATTTTTTTCCAAGATGTACTCATCTACAAAACGAAAGTGAAACTTTAAGTTAACAACCAACGTAATTTTTTTTTTTTTTAACAAAGACCATTTTTTCTTGTACACAAGCCAATGAATCGGCTTTTTGGCTCATCGCTCTTTCCTTAACAAGAATATTATCGTTTTTTTCTCATTATGACAAAGTAAAATTACAATGAGAAGCTGCGACGGAATCCCAAGTTCCGAATATCGTACAACAATTTAGAGGAGATAAGAATTCACAATAAACTAAGTAATGATTTTTCAGGGTTTACTTAAGGGTGTAAAGAACCTCATGGAATCTTCCATGGCAGAAAAATTTGGTACAATGAGTGAGCAGCCGAAGACCTACAGATTCATGCGTTTTAACACAACACATTCCTCCCATTCTTTAACCACTCAAACTATAAGCAGGTCTTGACCATTTTCCATGCTAATTTGTCCCCCCTTTACATCCCGTCTTTGAATTCCTTTTTTCTTCCCATGAATAACATTTTTCAGTTGACAATGAGACAACAGCCTCTGAATTCTGTGTTGCAAAATTGAAGTTAAAAGCTGCTCAAGTCTTGGGTTGAACAGGTTTTCCTTGTGTATAACCAAACAGAACATGTATGGCTTTTAGAAACAAAAACCTATTGGGATCTCTGCTGTCGAGTATACTCCCACAGAGCAATGGCGCCGCTGACATGAACGTTAAGAGATCTAACAACTCCCAACTGTGGAATCTCAAGGCAAGCATCCAGAACATGTATGATATCCACCGGTATACCTTCCTTTTCACGCCCAAGGACCAGTACCTGTCCAATGGATGCAAATGAGTAACGCAACAATGTCTCATGATGGAAACAAAACACCTTTTACAAATTCCATTGAATAAATAGCTGCCACAACCCTCGATATTAGAATGCAACTGAGAAGAAGAAAAGGATAACAATAGAAAGAACAAATTGCTTTTGGGAAATTATATTCACTATGGTTACTTGTAATATCCAATTATATACACTATGGTTCCTTGTAATATCCAGAATGCTGCAACTAGGTTCTCTACAAAAAAATTTCAGGTTAAAGGTATACAAGCACCACAATGATATGTATATACACAGAAGAAGAAAAAAAAGATTATATATATCATGCATTGCAATATGGTGAACTGGACTTTCCCAAATGCAATGCAATGACATTCAGCAAATTAAAATGAAGGACTGGGTTCACAGAGTAACACACCGTCTTTTTAGGAAAGATATGCTGGTCCAGAGGTATGCTATTTGCAGTTTGCTCTAGTCCCAAAATTGAGAAGCCTTCTCGTTTCTTTCTCTCAAGGAAAACCTTCAAACTATCCACTGGGACTTCGATCATAGGAACCCACTTTTCTGCGGTCACACTGGGGAAAAAATTTGAGGAATTAATTTACTAAGACATTCATTTGTAATATAGAACACAAAAGTTTTATTGGGTAAACTAATAACCAAAATATACCATATTGTATCAGATGAGAGGGAGATCAGTTTGTGTCTCATAACAAAAATAGTAGACAAACAGAACCTAATTGGCAAGATATACATTCATATAATATATATATTAGATAGTGGATAATTCTTAAATGCGGATATAGAAGGTTCCAATTATTGGACATCTCTATATGAGCCCCACATCTCAAGAATGGTCAGCGACCGTAATCCTACTTAAAAATAAACCAAAGTTTCAAGAAATATCTAGTTTATTGCCCACAAGAAATCCATATGTTGTGGAAAATTTTGTTTTGCAAAGTAATGTGGGGCACAGTACAGATGTACCACCATTGGGAAGCTCCAGGTTAGGAGGAGATCTTTAATGAACAATTAACATTATTTTGGAAATTTTGGGGGGTTACTGATGAAGGATCATGCTCCACATCTCAGGTGCTACTAAACCCTGAGTTTACCAAACATAACATTTTTCAGTTTAAAGTACCAGACTAGATTTCAAGCCATTTTAAACTCCAGAGATCACCAAAACACAAAAAAACAAAAACACAAAGACTCCGTAAGTGTACAGGTATATATATAATGTAAGTTACAAATGGATGGTACTGAACTATCAACAAACCTGATGAGTTGGAACTGTTTGTCATGTACTATGTTAGCATCTGCAACGACCAAACTTGATGCCTTGAATACCTGGCAAGAACATTGATGTATGAGAAACTGGTCTGAAAAACTCTACACATAATACAACGAGCAGAAGAGGGGAAAAATGGCCTTTTTAGTCCCCATCACACACCTCACAAGTTCGTGCCAGGCCAGCAAGGTTAGGTATGCGATCAAGCAGAGATGCTACAAGGATAAGATGCTGTCTGCTTGCTCTCTCTCCCTCCACTGCCAGACTTCTAGACTGCAGCACCTGAGCAAGAAGCTTATCGTCCTTCTCGATTTCTGTTGTATTGCACATGAGATTACATTAATTTAAATTTTTTCTAGCGAAGCCTTTTAAGATGGACAGTGCTATGGAACCCAATATCTGTAGAGTTTCCCAACCTATGTGCCATCTTCACATTGGGTTCTATAGCATTGTCCCTTTCTTAGTATAATTATGTGATGTGGTTATAACATGTGCCATGTGGATCGGGAGAAAAAATTGAGATAAGTAGGCATTTTCCATTGAAATTTTGACTTTTCACAAAACAATTAGCACCTTATAAGCTATCCGTCCAAGTTTGTACATACCCACGAGTTGTTTGTAAGTTTCCTGGTCGCCCAAGAAGGAATTAACAGCCTTGTCTTGCTTCTCATGTTTAGAGAGGGTAATCTTTTTTTGAAAATCCAGTGAAATATCTTTAGGCAGCTGGGGATGCAATTTTCCTTCATTAGCATTAGACAGTATTTTTGTACAGTTTTCATCTTCATCGGATCTTAGGCTTTCATTCTTAATAGTCACGGCATCTTTTGCCATTGAACTCCGAAGTTCTTCTCTGGCATCCTGCAATACTGGAATCTGAGTTACCCAACATAGAAGAAAACTTCACGAGATAATGAAAATATACTTACATTTAAAAAGTTGAGCACTTGCTCCATAAAGGACATTGGTACACATTCAAATTCGAGTTCCTTTAATACAACAAAAGAAAATTAGATTCAGATACCCCTCAAGCAGAAACAAATACTGACTAGCAAACATAACGATTATACACACAGCTTGAACTGACAATAACTGTGAGGAGACAGCTTGTGTTGTTTTCTACATGAAAATGAAAGCGTCTTATTCTATATGGAAAGAAGATATGCGTTCCCTTCTTACTTCATATTTTGAGTCGATATCTCATATTTGATTATGCTTTAGATTCGTGTTTCTCTCCCTAGAAGGTTTCACTGTTACTTATTACTTATTACTTATTCAATTGAAAAATACTTTTAAAAGAGGAAAAGATAGAAATGCAAAAGTAAAGGGAAGTTGATAAGAACTGCTATGCTAAAAGTATTACTTGATGCCAAACATATTATAACTTAACTATCACCGACCAAAGACCCACCTCAACCCGGTTAACAAAAATCCCCGCAGGAGTGGCAGAGCTATTCGGACTGTAGGCATCAAGATATCCTCCCATTGATGCTCGTAAGCTGAAATGAAAACAGATCAAATTAATGTCAGATCTCACTATAATCATGTGTGTAAGAGGCACGAACAAAAGTCTGTTTATTTAAGCTATGCTTGATTGCAAGCAAAACACGTATATTTTGTACATATGTTTTGCATTGAAGTTGATTGACTACCTTCTCTACTATTTTAGTTGGTAAGTGTGTACGTGGCATGCAAATAAAAATAGCTGTTGAAATATGATTTAAGTTCATAGAGGAATGGGACAAGGATTGGGTATTGAATTTACATATTTCATTACATTTGCATTTAAAAAAATTATTTCTTAGAAAACAGTTTGTCTTTTAATGACCAATCAAAGTTACACTCAAACAGCATTGCTGGCTTTTATTGACCAAAACAAAAAAAGAAAAAACAGATAAAAACTTTAAACAGGATTATTCTTCCAATTTAATGAAGTAATATGAAAAGATCTAAATATCATATTTGGAATAATTGACGTTTTGAATTCTTGTAATGGTAAATTTGTGAAGAAAAGTGAAGGTGCTCTTGGGAAGGCTGCCCCTTTTGGCTTCCTGTGGTATGTTCGGAGGGAAAGACACGTACTTTTGAAGGCATGGACAATTCTGTTATGGAGATCAAGGCATCATTTTTTAGGTTTTTGCTTGCATGGATGCATAGTTCTTCAGCTTTTCTTTCACCTTTTTTCTGGATTTTATAGATTATTTCTCTTCATGATTAGCATTGTATATTTTTTGTATAACTGGAATTTTCTGTTCTCTTTTTAACAAATTACTATTATCAACAAAAAACAATCTCGCACCAAATTCAATGTCATTATACCCCGAAAACAAGTATTGGACCCACAAACTCCCCATGAGTATCCCAGATTTATAATCAATTAACAAGTTATGTTTTGAGTAAGCACACTTGGACCAATAGTTTATTTGAAATTTTTGTAATGGCAAGGAAACAAAACTTAACAATGTTTATTTGATACCCTATTTTCAACACGTTTAATCATTCCAAACATTACCCCTAACATATAACGTAGGCACATAACAGCAGCCACTGCCGCCACTGCCAGATTAATTGATGAAATTGCACATCAGACATAACTACAGACTAGTATCAATTATTGAGAAAAGCTAGCTTAGGAGATAGATGTTTCAACTTTTTACTAGATAAAATATTTGGAATAGATTATTTGTATTGCCTGTTTTATCACAAAGAAATAATAAGAAAGAAGGTGAAGTACACTTTAGTGCGGAAAATCATGTTGAGATATCATACCGCATACAATCAGAGTTCTTTTCCAGGTAGGATTTCAAATCTTCAAAGCACCTCTTCTCTAAAGTCATAGTTTCAGAGGCTTTAGAGTCTAATGGAGGAAATTTTTTGCAAAGAACTTGGTAAACCAGTAACTGCAAAGTGAATCAACTCACAATAAATGAAAAGGCATTACACACAGAATAGAAAGAATACAAAGGATTAAGTATTCATCAACTTTGAATCAGCCAACCTGGGCAAAACCACGCAAGCTGTGGTGATGTGAGGTTAAAAGTGGAACTATGGGAGGAAGTAATTCATTCAAATGCTTGTATTGAACAGCTTGAGATGCATGGAGTATGACATTGGCTGCTATAAATACATAAGAAGAGAGCGCCTGCATTTAATGTCTAATAATTAGTAGAATAGATGTCTACCAAACATCAAAGGATATTACCCTAAGGGGAGAGTATATGTAAAAAGTAGAATTCCCAAAATAAAGCTATAAACTGCTAATAGAACCAATGTCATGTCAATGGAAATGTAATGTTCTATCCATATGTACCCAAATGCAAGGAATTAAAGAAAAGTTAACTCTTCTTAGTAAGAATTGGATACGTGCACTTACAACGATCAAGTGGAATGAGAGCCCATGAGCTATGAATTTCTGCTCAATTTATGAGTTTATGATATTTCTGTTCTTTATTTTCAGTCTAGATGTCTTTTGTCCTAGCTTACAGCAAATATTCTATAATTTTCAACAACTTGAATCTGCATAAAAGGGAGGTTCTAAATTATGTCTACAAGAAACATTATGTGTATGTGGTCGACAGGCAACTGCAATCCCAAGAAGCTCTTCAGTAGGTATCATGAAAAATGTAGTTCTTAAGAAATAGTGTTCCCTTATAATATATCTCCTGCTCCTAAAATGTTAAGATTCCAAGCGGTACTAAAGGTAGAACTTTTCAATCATTAAGAATATCAGAAAACCGCAAGAAAAAAAAATTGAGACGAAAGGTCATAAACTCATAACGACTCCAAAAGAATATATACCTGAGGCCGCATCTCATAATTTCTTAACACAGGAACTAGTTGCTCCCCAACCTGCAATCCAGCAATAATGTAGGAATTAATAAGTGTGGTTCTTCGATTTTTCAAATCCCAAAAGCTTGTTCAAAAACTTATGGAAGACAAAAATCAAGAATCCCAACAGGCTTGAAAGACCTCATCCTTGAGTTAAGGTCCTGGATCCTAACTCCACAAACATAGTACTCACGCTTAACATTATCAATTCATGACTTCCAGGCTGCATTTTGGACAACACCATTCAAAAGAAAAGCCAATCCAAGTCTAACCACATGATTAACCAGTTAATTAACTACCTGCTTATCACAAACCCAAGCCTGGTTACTTTGGACTGTTTACTTTTCAGTAAACTCTGACTTTTTCAGCAAATTAGTTACAAACGTACACATTCCATTTTTCTCATTCCAGCTGTACACCACCCAACTATACAGTGTGGGTGTGAAATCTGAACTGCCCAACATATGCCAAAATACATCATTGTCAAAACCTTGGCATATGTTAACCTAGGTTTTCATTTCATTGTCATCATCAGAAAAGCAATCTTTAACCAAGCATTAATACCAGACATGGAGAAAAAGAGTAGGAAACTGAAAGCAAAAACTCAAGATAACTTGGCGACCACAAACAAAGAAAAAAGGTCAAGACAAATTTTAAGTTTATTCTCATATTCCAATATCAACAGGCACAACTAAGGTTCAATTACAATGGGTAGCCTCCATATCTCAGCAATCTTTTTTGTTTTTTTGGTTATAAGGTAAACAAAAATCCCACAAGTACAAGTAACTAATGAAAATAATTAAACCCTACTGTAGCAAATAATTAGCCTAATTATTGTTTTGCTCCTACACCTAAAATAGGTGCATAGACAACCAAGATTCCCATTAACCATATTGTGTTTTACTCTAAACATCAGACCTCCAATATGCGAGCTCCAAGATAGCTAGGAAACACATGTTATGGTATTACCATGATGACAACTGATAAGATACATATGTATACAGTCCCGCTCACCTAAGGACGTAAAAATGAGGTCATGTGAGGTCCTCTTTAATAAAAGCCTTTAAATTAATCTAAGGGCACATATACCTAATAATCTTAACCCTCACTCATGCTCCTCTTTTAATTTAAACAATCTCTTTTAATTTGCAAAAAGAAAAAGAAAAAGAAAAAGGAATACAAGTTCAATGCTTTTGTCTTCCTTCCTCCCCACCAATCTTCTCCTCATCATCCTCTTCTCTCTCGCTCTTTAGGGTTTAACTCTCTTTTTCAGTCTCGTTGAACCAAGCTTTTCAAAGGCAACTTCTTCCTGAGTCTGTTGATTAATTTGATTTCAAATTTGTTCTCTGAATTTTTTTATTCTTCAGAAAATTGGTATTAGTCATCAGAAAACAATTTGGATGTTCTTTCTTTGATTGTGTAGCTTTCTAATGTAAAAAATTTGGATGCATACGGGTGTGCCCCCCTTAGTGTTTAAGAATCAGGAATTAAATTCAAGATGAATGAAGGGCATACCCTTGTGGTTCCACCATATTCGTTAAGAACCACAGCTATATGAACCTTTCAGATGTGAAACTCAAAGATGGATTCAATCGAAATCAACCCATTGGATATTCAAGAGACAAAATTTTCTGAAAAAAATAAAAAATTCAAAGAACCAATTCGAAATCAAGTTAAGCAACAGACCCAGCAAGAAGTTGCCTTTGAAAAGGTTGGTTATGCCTACCTTTGTTCAACGAGACTGAAAGGAGGCTGAGGAGGAGAAGATTGCTGGGAAGGGTTTGTTTGAGTAAAAAGAGGAGCATTAGTGAGGGTTAAGATTATTAACTACATATGCTGTTAGATTAATCTAAGGGCTTTTATTAAAGAGGACCTTACAGGACCTCATGTTTAGGTCCTTAGGTGAGCCGGATATATATATATATATATATATATATATCTAGTAGAAAATATAAAAATAGCATAGAGTCACAAGTGCTAATATTTTATTAAAAACCCAAGGGAAAATATACTGTAATAAAAACCAAGTTGCACAGAAGATATGCCTTAAATGACGAGGAAAAAAAAGGTGTACAAGTCCCCTTCAGAATAGACCAATAAACTTAAGCTTACCACGTAAAATCGATACAGCAAGAGCATTAGATAAACCATCCTAAGCCGATTGTTAATCCTTTTTCTCTTGCACTGTTATTAACAGTGAACACGAAACTATGACCTGAGCTGAACCAAAAAGTAAGTATTTGCTTAATGCAGAAGCCTTTTTCTCTACAGGCTTGTGCATGTAGCTTGTAAAGTCCACTTTCAGTTACATGTCAAGCCTTTTTCTCTACAGGCTTGTGCATGTAGCTTGCAAAGTCCACTTTCAGTTACACGCCAATTTATAGAAAACCATTTTGCTATCCGACAAACAACAAGTCACATTGCATGTGGAAATAAACATCCTTAAAGTCCTTGATTAACAAAACTAAACACACATACTCCCCTCCCTCTCCATCACAATTATTATGAAAGTGAAAGAGGTTGTTTTTGCAATGTAAAACCACTAAAGAAAGCCTTACCAATGGTGGGAACTTCAAGTACATATTAATTGCGAATGTTTCCAAGTATTGACGAACTGCAGGTAAGTTGTTCCTCTGCATTAAATTTACAAGTAATTAATTTAAAAATAACAGATGTGTACCATCATAACTGTACAATTATACAAACAAGCAATAAAAGTGAACACTATCACAGAGGAAACCCTCTCCACTTGAGGGAACAACCATTACAAAAAAGATTATAATGTTGCAGCCCCTATCACAGAGCAATGATATGAGACAACGTTTACTTACATAAAGGGATATGTGCAAACAGTGTGCAACTTCCAAAACTATATCTTGACAGACGAAACGTGACAAAATACATATCATTTGCCACGCACGTACCTTACGCCTGTGGATCTGTTAAGATACACAAAAATAAAGAAAAAGAATAAGGAAACATAACAACAGAGAGGTTATAATAAACACCATCCAACCATCCATAATCTATATTCTTATTGAATAAGCACAATGTTGACATGTCTAAGTATTCATTCAAGCATCTTCTATAGCAGGTTTAGAAGATTTTACACAAAACAAACAGTTGCAGATTGTGTTCACATTATTATTTTCTCAATGACATTTTTCACTATCATTCGCAGAAATCCCATTCTAAATCTATATTCAACTTAAAACAATTGCCCTGGCTCAGTAGTTTCAGCTGAGGTCCCTATTGTCAACAATTTAAAGGGAAAGGATACTCACTGCACTGTACTTCTTATACAGCTCCTTTGCAAGATCCTTGTCGTTTACCTACATTGGCAAATGATCAACATCAGCACACCATTTTTACAATCTTTAGCCATTCTGTTAAACAAAAGTACTATGCACCTAAACCTTTTTATGGAGAATGCACTGCATGTAATGTAACTGGAAGTCTGAAACAATTAAAATCATACCAGCTAGCAATAAGGACATGATTGACTGAATGATATATTTAATCATAGGAGTTGAGAGAGAGAGAGAGAGAGAGAGAGAGAGAGAGAGGATTCCAGTGTCAAATCATTTTATGTGGAAATTGTGTGGGTCCAGCAACTCAAGATCCTAATAAATATGTAGACCTTATTTGGGAATTAAAGTTCACGAAAACCATACCTAACCGCAACCCTTACAAGCGAAACCAAATAGTAGGCAAGCTTAAATAATCAAATTAACAAACTGTGACAGCAAAAGTGTAACAGAGTGGAGCAAGCAATTAAATTTTTTGGGAAGATAAGAGTCCAACTATGCTGGCAGGTCAACCTGCTGTATCTTTTAGGACACAGGAAAGGATGAGCAGCGAAATAGAAAACACATGATAAGCAATGAACGCATCCATAAGGTATTTAAGACAAAAAAAAAAAAAATTTGCAGATGCCTTTACAGGTATAAACAAAACTGAAGGCTGCAACTGCAAGAAAATATTATTGCATTAGCATAAGTTTGGAAAGAAAGTTCTATTAAACACAAAATACACAGGAAAGCTATAAATTAGAAGACATGGAAAACATATTAACAAAATGAATACCGCAGAATCTAGAAGCTCAAGCAAAAATATTTTTCCAGATTCCAAAGCTGCATGGCAATCTTCATTTTCATTTGGTGATCCCACAAAATCGGACAAGTCTGCTAGCTTGGAAAACAGAACAGCAACAGAGGCACGTGCATACAATTCTGTGTTGATAAATTCCTGAGAATAGATTCCAGAAAATATTTAGACTACAAACTTCAAAACTCCCTAAAAGGTAACCTGAAGAGATTAAAAATGCCGGAAATCAATATGAATCAGAATAAGGTCTCTCTATGTTGTGATTAAAAAAATAATAATGAAGTTCAAATAAGGTCCAAGCAAATAGAACAATGCTCATGCAGACTTGTTATATTTGTATATGATTTCCTTCAAAGGTCCAGGTCATCAACATGACCCAGTTAAAAAAGAATATTAAAACAAACTACCTACGACAAGCAAGTTGCTTCTAAATGGAAAGCCGACTTATATTGAAGTTTCCTAGTTATGTGAAGCTAAAAATTCTATGACAACCAAAACTAGCTTCTACTATTGAAAATGCCCCAAAGCTATGTATGAATATCAACGGAGTTATTCCCTTGTCAAAGGCAGATGATACGTGTTCATTGCCACAATATATTACCAATATTAAATTCAATTACTATGTAGCCTACTTTGGTCAGCTCAGTATCAGGGCCTTTTGCCAATAAAGAAACTTCAGTCCTTGTGTCATGATTGTCAGCTAATTCACCTCCAAAGTCCTCATCGAATGCAACTGGGCAAAAATAATCATGTTACAAATCATATTCTATGACAATGGAAAACAATATAAATATCAACACACCTTAATCATATGAGACGTGTAACGTTTTTTTTGACAAAGAGAAGTTTATATGAGGTGTAACTCACCAGAACCATGTAGTGACAGCAGCTTCAGCTCCTTCACATAGTACTTTATAATCCTAGGATACGATAGACACAGCCCTGTTAAGTGTAATGCAGAAAGACGAATTGTACGGGGACTTTTTGTGCCTTCCTCAAGAATTTTCTCAACAAACTGTCAGAAAAAAATATGTTAAAAGATGATGCTCTTATGACCAAAAAAATAAATGACGCTCAAAACATTATACTTATCAAGACAGGATCAATAACCTTATACTCGTACACTCGTAATCAACAGAAACAATACAAGTGTACCTCAACATGCGCACACAGGATACATAAATATACAGCCATCATAGGGGAATTTTCTCTTGCCAAACTGTAAATCCGGACCAGATTCACAATTTGGCAAGAGTACAATTTCATGTGTAGGGTCATGTTCAAGGGACATAGTTTTTGACACAGTTTTAGAAACATTCTTAAACCATATACATTTTATCATCTAAGAGTTAAAAATGCATTTGACACAAAACATAAATTTTCTTTACTATTTTATTTGGAACAATAGACAAACTGTACAAGACGTGTTTAGTTCCTTCACTTAGCCCTCTTCTCTCTCTCATACTATTTTCTTCCTACCTGTAACCTTCTCAGTTTCTTCACTTTCTTCCTCACCGAAACTCATTAGATGTGGCTATCAAATCTCATTGATCAACATTATGTACAGACCAATCAAAACAGAAGATTTCAAATTTCACTTCAATTCTCCCTCTATCTTCTCTGTCTTCCCATGGTTCTTAATTAATTGATTTTTCTTCGTTTTCTCATTTGTGGTCTGGTTTCACAGTCATTTGGACAAGTGTAATTTAGGGATACTTGTTCTGGACTAAGATGTAAAAGAAAGGAAGCATTTGTTTCTGGAAAAGAGAAGAAAGGAATTAAAGAATGGGTTTCTAAAGAATTAAGTATAATTTGATAAGGAATGTCATACAGTTTCTAGAAAGGGAAAAAAAATGGGTTTCTAAAATTTGAAAGTTTCCATATCTGCAAAGCTTAAGTTTGATGTCAGATTTAAAGGAAATTACAAGAGATTTCAATTTGATAAGAAATATCAGAGAGGGGACATATGGTTAGCAAGCACATAATTGAATTCGGAGGTGGCCGGAAGG
The DNA here is from genome assembly GCF_000346735.1 of Prunus mume. The sequence goes on from NW_007362515.1 coordinate 49,930, forward strand.
GCTTAGACCAAAGCGAGAAAGACTGAGACAGACACACAGAAAGATGCCGGTGTGTGGGTGTCTTTTCTTGCCACCTGCACATTTTCTTTTCATTTTAAAGTTCCCCCAGTGCACTCTCCAACTCTTCATTTAAAAAATCAGATCATCCTACTAGTCAGCACAGGTTCCTGATATTGATTCTTATCTATAGTAGATAAAGAAGATGCCAGATTTTTAACAGGGAGGAAGGTGAAAGAAAAACATGGTGAGAGACAGGGAGAGAGAAAGGATTAACTACAAAGCAGAAGGTGACTGCACAAATTATCTGAAGAAAATTAAACACGCCTCAGGCAGTGTGTTTAATGTTACCAATAGAATAATAATAAAGAAATTTTTGTTTTGTGTCAGATGCACTTTCAACCTTCAGATGATAAAACATCTAAGGGCTAAAAAAGCTGTGTGAAAAAGCTGTGCGAGATTCATTTTCAACCCTATCGATATATTATTTGGGATTAAAAGTTAAGTTTTAGCTTAACCCACTTATTTAAACACCTCATTAGAGAATGGTTCATATATGTAAACACGTACATAAATATCTAACTAACAATATATGTACACAGTTGGATAGATAGATAGATAGATATTTTATATATATATATATATATATAGAGAGAGAGAGAGAGAGAGAGAGAGAGAGCACACACCCACTTCAGAGGCCCAGGTGCACCGTCAGTTATATGCATGCTCTCATCACTAAATAGGGATGAATGCAGAACAGAAGACAAAAGGGCTGCAATAGGTGCAACCTTCCGCTTGTTGCAACTGACGTGCAATATCCAAGAAGACTGAACCAACTGCCACATCATCTGAATTAACCAAGAGTCAAATGAAAGTTTAGCTATTTCACTTCAACAAAACATAATCTAAAGAAAATGCTATAAAATGGTAGTGGTGACTTATACACATTCCATTACTTCATAATCCCTTAAGAGGATCATTTTTGCCTTGGAGAGAGATAATGGGTATTTCAACACAAAGAAGGCAAGACTACAGACAAACAATAAAACCATCCTCAGTCCTCCAGGGATTCGTTCTACCATTTGACACCAATGGAACAAAAATATCAACCTCACACAAGGATTAGCTTATGCCCTAGGCTTGGAAGCTTATCTTCGTCCCCAGGTTAATAGAACTAAATTAACGGGTCAAATCTCAATCTAAGATTCCCCCAGTACCCCCATCAAGAATTCCCTTCACAATGACGTTTACACTGACTTAAGTACCACCAAAGTTACAAGGATATTAAATGACTGGAGCATACATGCAATTATAACACTCCAAGAGATACAGCAGGCATGAAGTAATTTTTATGCAATTCTTTTCTCCTATTGGTGTAACTTTCAAAGCCCAAGTAGTTTTCCAAAATCAGTTGAAAACTAAAAAGCAACACACAAAAACAAATTTAGACATTGAGTGTTATAATTTTTAACACCATAAACCCCAGTATTATCCTTAACGAAACTTAGTACACAGTCCCAGCAAATATAAAAAAAGTTTAGACAAACCTAGCCCAAATCCTCCTTCCTCTCCCACCACCACTGCCTAACTGCTCTCTCTCTCTCTCTCTCTCTCTGGGAAATGAGAAAGAGAATGAGAAAGTGGAGAAGAGAGGAGAGAGAGAGAAAGAGGGAGAGGTTCGCGGTGGTGGTGGAGTTTCCGGCAGTGGGAGGGGAGGAGGAGGAAGGGGCTGCTGGGATTCTATGTTCTTTTTTGTTTTCTTTTAAGTTTTAAAATAAAAATAAAAATTAAAGGGTAAATTCGGATGTTTCATGATAAAAGAAGCTAGCTGGGTGTTCTTAGACATATGTCTAAACAGAAACACTCTAAACATTTCTTCTCCCTCAGAAAATCCCATCCAAATTAATGAGCTCTCTCATAAGCCATGATATGGCCTACAAAAGTTTTATACACAATATGTAAAAGGATCAGCACCTAAATTAGGGTGCCAAAAAGGGAAAGTGGTTCGCAATGGGACTGGAAAGTATTACTAGTTAAATGGTAATTGACGAGTGAAATTCCACAGAAATATATCCAGGCTGTCATTCAGCTGGCATCACAACCACATGCTACCCTACCATGACAGAGAGCATCCACAAGCACAATTCTAAGAGTTTGGAAATGAACCTGGGCATCCACCCCATCACATAAGGAGACAAGTAAACCAGACTTTCCCTCGGCAAATAGGCCCAAAACTAATCGGACTGATCTGAGCATTGGTAAAACAGAACCTTCCCCAGCATTCTCAAGGCTGCAAATTTATACAGAAGAAAGGTGGTGGGTCAAAAAGGAATACATAAAATCTCCATCAGCAATAGCCATTATTATTACAACAAAACCACATTCAGACAGCACGCAAGAGAGTATCTAAAGTATATTTCTCCAGTATTCAGAGAAGCGATGCAAAGAGAGATCTTTCTTTTCCTTTAATTTTACTACTACAAAACAACATTTAGACACCAGGCAACAGCAAGTGTTTGGGCATACTTATGGGCTACTCTTTCTCCAGCCTTTAGGGATCTTTCTTTTTTTGTAAATTTATTAGATTAGGGAGCAGTGGTTGGATAGAGTTGTATTACATTGTAGGAGGTTGTGTTTGCTTTTGTTATGATGGCTGTATTATTTCGTTGGTGGACCTCACTCTGGTTCACTCAGTTTTGTATTGCAGATGTTAGCTGTTTAATGAAATTTGTTTTCTA
>NW_007362515.1:52674-63101 GCF_000346735.1 Prunus mume
CAAAGAGATCTTGAGCTATCCACCTGTTCTAGAATAATATATTGCCTCATTGCATTAATATAAACACTAATTATTAATAAAATAAATCAAACGATTTATGCACAAACTGCTGAATTTGTTTGTACAAGACAGATGCTAGATAACAGCCCTCTTCCCAACCACCAAAAGAAAACCCAACAAAAATTAGATATCTAATGGGAAGAAATCATAACGAAAGCGGTACCATTGAACTCTTCTCATTTCGTACCTCTCAAGAAGATCAGTAAAAATCCATCTGAGAGCAGCACCCGAGAAGAAAAAGCTATTGTCCTCCAGATGAAGCCCATTTTTAAAAGCATAGCTAGGAATTGAAAGTAGGGATTCTAGGCACATCCACTGCATCAGTCACAGCAAACCAGTTAAAATCTTGTAATGAGTTAAATATCCATAGACAGAATAAATTCACCTTTACACAAATGACAAGTACCAGCACTGAAATGCAAGAGAAAATTAGGAATGATGGAAAATAATATTTGATGTATTAGAAGTTTAGAGCAGAGACATAAATAATAAAAGACTCAGCGACTTATTAGAAAATAACAAGGCCACATTTGGCTGTATTATTTACGAAATTTCAATGTTCCATATGGTATGAAATGCACTAATAAGACTAAAATCTTATTAAAATCTTTGACAACATGTAGCTAGGAAATTAAGATTCCTCACCTTCCAATTCATTAAAACTGCACGTCGAGTCCGTACAAATACTCCAACTGCAAGGAGATTATTTATGTTCTGAAGAAAAGAAAGAACCAAGGAATCTAACAGAGGTTTTCCAACTGATGATAACAAGAAGCTGTCATATTTCTTGACCAGATCCAAAGCTTGAGGAGAAAAAACAGATGCTAGTGCTGTGAGAGCAGGAGCTAATGCTTCATATGCTGCAAGACATATTTCAGCTCCAGTCTGCTTTGGAGCATACAGATAAGCCACTAAAATTAGCTCATGAAAAACTGAAAGTCTTTAAAACTGATTCTTCATATAACACAATCTACAACATACCTCTGAATTGCAAGCTGGAGAGGAAACAGTTTTCCAATAGAATTCCCACATAAAATTAAAAGCAAGGTCAAGTGATACTTGGCTTTTAAATTGTGCACACCATGATGAGATAGTTGCAAGAGCCTTGATGGACATTATCTATTTATAAACAGAAGGAAGACAGGAAAAGAAAAATCAGCAACAATAAGATGTGCTTCGGTAAAACCACTATCATTAATGAGAAGGAAACTTAATGTTTCGTGAAAGATCACAAGATAAAAATGCACATATTCAAAACAATGCGTGAATGCTTTGGTGAACGGGAAAAACAAAGTAATAAATATTTCTTCGATATTATAATCTAAAATATGAAACTCCCATGAAGGGTTAATTAATCACCAAAAAAGATGCAAGAGCAGAAACAAAAGCATGAAAAATGGAATACACAGGAATAATTACTACAAAAAGATGCATCAGAAGGTGCATGAACAACAAAACATTGTTGACTAAGGTAAACTGTAAACACTTGAAGTCACCAGTATTGAGATAAAGATGATAAGCAAGGAGAAAAAGAGGATCATTCTTTTACTCCACCATGCAGGAACCTATAAAAATATTAACTAGTCTAGTCGTACTAACACAGAACTGTACCCACCATTTCGGATGAAGAAGTACACAACAATTAGGCATTTTAAATGAAAATAGAATGCACACAATGTGCCTTTGTTTGCAGATGATCTACTGCATTTCAAATTTTTAAGTAAACCAAAGGTAAGTATTAGGACACAGAATCATACTGCTTGCAACACCGGAGTGGTGGTAGAAGATGATAACCGGCGTTGACTAGGACCTCCAAGTTTTCCTCTCACAGAACCAGGAAGGATCGCATCTGTCATCTTAGTGGTATCAGTATATGAGAATATGGAACAAGACAAGTTCGCAAAAGAGACCAACTCTTCCTGCAAGCAAGACAAACAGAAGACAGTGACAAGTTAAAGGGGAAGCACGTTATAGAGGGAAAAAAATTATAAGCTTGGTGCAATTTGGTCTCCATACCATTATAAAAATAAAAACGTTGGTAAACTTTTGACATAAATTAAGAGCATCTGCATGACCAAACTGATCGATTGATTCAAGCACATGAAATTCTGATTTGCCTCTAACTTTAGAACCATACTCAGCAACTCTTTCTTGCATCATCTGGAGCTCCAGAACCAAGCTCAAGGTGAGGATGAGAAACTTCACAGTTATTTGGTCCAACTTATTGTTTTCTTGGCAGAGCTCGTGACCATGATTTTGAATAAACTGAATGCATCAGAAAAAACATAAAGTCAAAACCTCATCCTGGGAAAAATCATAAAAGAGTACTTCCACAGCAATACCGGACAGTAGGATAAATGTACCAAATTTGGTTTGTCAAAATATACTGACCAAAACTGGAAGACAAAGGATGAACATACAGCAAATCACAATTTGAACACAGAAAAAGTCCTACCATCAGTATAGGTATCAATTGATATTCCTCCTTGCATGCAAGAAAAAGCACTCTTGCCCACCGCTTTGCTTCAAATTCCCATGCATCCAAGTCTTCATCATCAAAAGTGATTGAATCATCAACCATGTGACGACTTGTAAACCAATTGGGGAAGTCATGAATACTCTTAAGAAGCTTCATTTCAGTACTGAAGCAGTTGGCACTACAATGCTTCTTCCCACACCCCATAAGCCATTCTTGTAGTTTCACTCTTAAGGAACCTAGAAATTGGGAGAGAGAGAGAGAGAGTGAGAGTGTAAACATCTCGCAAGATTGCATACATCAAGTCTCAATATCCATTGATGGTAACTTTATGACTACTCGCACTTTCTTTTTTTTAATTAATTAATGTGGCAAAGTTTATGGATCAGTATCACATATTCAGTAGCAAAAAAATATATATTAAGGACCACACGGATCTTGAATGCATGCCAGTATATGTATCTTCATGTACTCATCTATGATGTATGAATATAATATATGTACAGGGTAATGTTCTCTTACTAGACTTACCGTGCTGGAAAAATGCTTATGTTATCAGACTGAATCTGGACAAGAATCAAATTGATCAATGGTCCAGAACACAGATGTTGCCTGACAGTCTGGAACGAGAACATTGCCATGTATATACATATGTATAATAGGTAAGAATATGGCATGTACTCGCACATACATGTAATTGTGTACGTGTCTGACACACATGCATAAAATGCATAAGTAATTTCACTATTTCACAGATAAATAGAAAATAAGCTGGAATAAAAAGTGAGCACGATAAGCATACCACCAAAGCCAGTGAATTCCCATGGAAATGTTGAAATGAAGTGCATAAGTATATCAAGAGGCACATCACATGCGCACACCACTGAAGCAGCGGAATCCAGGACTTTTTCACAAACTGGAGCCATGAAGATGTCCGATCAGTTATGCTCTGGCCTTTTAACAAATAACCATTGCAATGCAAATATTCAATATAAAAGACAATATATTATAATCTAACCAGATTAGTGATTAGAGACCTCGAAGACGATAATTAGGATTGAAATGTTGTTTGCTGCTCTCAATAACAAATCTCAAAGCATCAAGTAAAACAACTTTGTCATTGCGAGGGGAATTTCCCACTTGGATCATGTCAGGAATTGCATCTTCAGACCACTGTGCTTCACTTTCATTATCATCTGCTCGAACTTGACAAGCAGTTGAAGAAATGCATTCAGCAAGGCACACCAATCCAGCTCTACCAAACGATTGCACCTTAGCAGTAGATGCTAAATTGATCAAAAATGCAACGCACATCCTGAAACCATAAGTAACAAAGAGTAAAGCATATACCAACCTCATCAAGCCCAACAGAAATTTCTCAGAGGACAGCAATTGAACTGAGCAAAGACACTGTCGTGCAAGTTTTAAATGTAATAAATGAATGATGCAATTAATTTCCAGCTCCAACAATAATGTGCAAAGTAACTTTTGATAAAAAAAAAAAAAAAAAAATCTTTTAAAAGGTGAAACCCCAGTACATGGAAAGTATACAAGAGAAAAACCAGAAGAACTGAAGTGTACAACCTAGCAGCTGCAGAATAAAGAAGTCATCCAAACAAGAAAAAAGAAAGGCAGCACAAGACACAACAATAAGGAGAATGTAAATATTCCGAAGCATTTTTGTTCCAATGGATTAAGGACGCTAATTATCACATTCTGACAGTGCCAAGGAAGATCTCGTAATCCACTTGCCTAAAATTTAAAAGAAAAAAAGACAAACAAATGATAAGAGTGCAACACCTAACAAAAGCAGGAACTATTACAACATATGAATCAAATGTAACAAACCAAAACATATAAAAACACGTTCAATCAGGTGTTAAATAATCTGCACACTAGATCTTGTTCTTTAATGTAACCGATGGCAATAGACTAAACTAGCAAATATTAGAAAACTTAGAAACACACAAGAATTATACTGGTTCGGCAGAACTTTTGCCTACGTCCAGTTGTGATTTCTTTAGGTAGAGAAATCACTGCTCCTTTGATTAATAATAGAGATTACAGAACTTTTGCAACCCTAGAACTAATCTCAAAACTCTCGGCTGTCTCTGGCTGTTTTTCCTCCTCTAATATAAGCCCTGCTGCACCCTATTTATAGATATAGAGTTGGCTTACATGTCCCAAGGCTGATTGAATTCCTATTCCTAAGTAAATTAGGAAATTACACTTATCCAAATCCAAATAGACTTCTAGAAATCCAAACCTAAATTGAATAAGGAAAACTGAAATTCTTTCCTAATCCCTCTAGGACAAGAATCGGTATACCTCTAATTTTCCTAAAACAATCCTAAACCTACTAGGACATATTTGACGGGCCAAAATCCTAACATCAGGAGTACCGTACACATGTTTAAAAGTAATATGCCCAAACGAGATCAGCAGAAATCAATTAAAAAGCAACAGAGACTTCCACAGAAAAGGCACTAAATTTCTCATGCAGCATGAAACTTTTTTATTTCTAAAGAAACTTTTTGTTCAAATCTGATGAACAGAATTCCACCACCCCAACTAAATAAAACAGTGGACCAGATGTCCACTTCACTGCAATACAACAAAATCCCACCACTCCAACTGAACACAGCTCTAAAGAAATGAAAAGAGCCATTGTCACAGACCCCAATCCTATCTTGCAGCAGCTCTCCAATCTAACCCTATGAAAAGGAAAGATAAATCCCTAAAAGCAGGTGTCCCGCAGCCTGTGATGACAACCAGAATCGAACTTCCTCCAACACCACCTTCACGTCATCCCCAATATGACCCAGACTCCATCCAAATGACGCAAAATACGGCTACCACAACACAGTTCCACATCACTTTTGCCTTCCTTCCCCCTCAAGGGCCTTCAATTTTTCACAAGAAAATAAATCGCTATCATATATATATATATATATATATATATATATGACTCTCTGACTATGTAGGTATGCATGCATATATTACATCCTAAAGTGAGTACAAACAACCTGCATATCATGTTATTTACTTGCACCACAGTTGAGGAAATATTAGCATATAAAAACTCAATTGTCTATGTAACACTGAAAATTAAACCAGAGAATAAGGCTGACATTACAATGCAATTACCCAAAGAAACCTACTTCAGATGTTCAAGTGAACACATTCTAGAAAACTCAAACTAAAATCTAATTAGATTTCATATGAGAAACCTCTTCTTCTGTAGCTCTCTATTATCACTATATTCATTGATGAAAAATCATCAAGCAGATTGTAGCATACCCTGCATTCAAGCAACTTGTATATTGGTGTAGAAACCTAGCTGCGCCTTCAATTGTCATTGAGGAGTATATTCCTTTTACACCTAGAAGTGAAACAACAGAGTAGTAAGTCAACCTAGCGGGATTATAACACTCTTAATCAATATCATTGCTTAAAGGATTATATCAGGAAGAAAACAAAATGAGATAATAATGTATCCACCACCATGACATAGAAGATTAGTAATCGTTGCAAAAATTATGATATTTGAACATAGAAGCATGACCTATAAAATAATGAACCATTACCTTATAAGACTAAGAAGTGACCTATAATATGATACAAAAGGTCAAATATGCTGAGTTAAGTTGTAAATGCAAACTCAAAAAGATAACAAACCAAATTCTTTGTGGTGCACAGGGTCATTTATCCCTTCCATCAATGGACCCAGAACAAAAGATACAGGCACTGATTTTGTATGAGTTCCATAATTCTTCCAATCAATGACCAAAAATGACTGCATGATCAAGCACCTAACTGCATCATACACAAAAAAGGGAATTATGTCTAGATTAATTTGTTTCTACAAATAAACCAGAAAAAGTTATTTAGAGTAAACTAACATTCCTATTAAACTAAAAATGATTAATGGTTGAGCATTCCAGTCACTATTACCTTGAGGATTATCATGACGAAAACCCCGTTCCCACAAAATAGCTAACCAGTTAAAGATTTCGCCTGGGGTTTCAATATGGCTTTGATGAACTGCTCCAGTGACAGTTGTAATATTACGATGTGTGGTAGAGTATTCAAGCAACAGAGATACCTGAAAAACATTAGTTATAAGATGGGGTAATACAAAATGTTGATAAGATTGTAACCTGACTCATTAATGCCAGACCATTATTTTACTTTTCCAAATAAGTAGTAAGTTATACTCATACAGACATTTGATATAGTCTGTTATAACCATATCTCATCTGGATGAAAGTTAGAATAGGTACATGGTGACATGAAGAGCACGATAACCATCTAAACACACCTGGGAATTCCACACTGCTTCAACCAAGTGAGTGCCAAACTCTTCAAGCATTTCATATAGCAGTACAAATGCCTCCCACTTCTGGCTGTTCAGACAAGACCCAACTTGGCTGCATATTTTCCCCACACCCAGTGACTTTGCTTCCTTATCAGCCCACTGTTCCCTCTTTGTCATGCCATGAGGCATTGAATGAATTTCCGGTAATATCATCTCCTCTGAAACAGGGGACGATTGACCTGCTTCATTTATCAGTAGTGCCGTCTTGAACATATGCAATGACTGCTTCCTCACTAAACTCTCCGTATCAACCTGAACAGTGAAACGCAGAAAATAAAAATAATCAAAGATTATTATGATTTTGAACTGCTAGATTAATGAGCTTATCAATGAATTCTAAATAATAATCGAAAAAATTGATAATGCAAGTACCAAGCCTTTTTTAATTTCGTCCCAAAATTCTTTTTGAGCTCTTATATCAAATTCTTCCACTTTATCACTTGTGTCAGCATCTCCGCATTCTTCTGTACAAGAGTATAAAGACAAATACAGGGACAGTACACTATAAGCATCTCTTCTCTCCACAGTTCCAAGAGAAAACAGCAGCCCACAGCACTCCCAAATTTTCTTAAAGAAACTGTTCCTGGAAGACAATCACATACATTCAGCTGAAACGATATATACATACATAAAAGAGTATGCACACATATATATAAAGGAAAATATGTATACGTATAAAAAAAAACCATATATGCTTATACGAAATAATATATCTAGAATGCAGGTGAAATTAGGAAGACAAATAAAGACTAATGCAGTTGGAAGAAATTTTAGCAACTACCTTGAAAGTGTAAGGGTCTGCCCATGTATTGAGATTTCAAAAGAGCAATAAGAAGAAAATGCTTTGAAAATTATTGGGAGGAGAAAGCCAGTAGCACAGGACCGGTGTTCCAAACTTTGTAAAAGCAATCGTTCAGTCAAGCTACAAAGACCCCAAGTCAATTTACCAGCAACATTTTGAGCATCAAAACACCTATGTGGAATCATTGATTCTGACGATGCGGCTGTTTTCATGCTATGAAGGGCAGCATCAAGGATTAAGGTTAGAATGTGGCATGAAATTTGCAGCGAAAGTGACCCAGATTGCGACGGGCTGTGTTTTTCACTCATCTCCAAATGAGTTACACGGTCAATAGATCCCAGCACCCGCTGAAAGATATCTGGTACCTCATTTTGAAGCATACCCATAGAACTAGCGACTACACTTAGAAAATAAGGCACCAGGGTTGCCTCCACAACTACCCAGGTTTTTGTCTCGATCACAACACTAATAAATGATTCTGTAACCTAGTACCAGAATTGCACAAAACCAACACCAGCATGCATAGCAAGCAACAGCTCGTTACAAGACGAAATTTCGTAAGGACAGCAAATTGACAACAAGAAGCTTTAAAAAGTCTACCTGGTTAAGCATTTTGCGGTCAAATATATGCGCTATCTTCATCAATGGAAGATAACTTCTCCAAATAAATGATTGCAAAGCATCATGATTAGAACCTACAGGGAAAATATATTCAACAGTATTGAATAGAATATTTAGCCCCAACACAATACTAATACACTTTGAAATAAACAGTAAAGAGCCTCTCCCACTATATCTTAGCAAGGAGAATGACGACTGAGTGGAAATTAAATTATGATTAAGGGCTGGCAATGAAACCATAAAATAAAAATACAACATCGGGAAACAGAAAGATCAGAGCATTAAGACAACATTCTGGCACCCGCTTGCCTAATCCCCAATGAAAAAGTGCACACTTTAGGTTTAGTTGCATGCAGTTCAAGAACAAGGGGTCACTTGTGGGTTAGTTGAAATTGAACGTACTACTGGATTGAAAGTAGTTTACTCTTTGCTTGTTAATATACTTAGCCAGTATCAATTAAAACTAGGTTTATGTGTAGTCAGAAATTTTTTAAGTATAATTTTTTTTTAAAACCTAACTAGAAGAAACACACAGGATGAAGTTTTGTATTTCAAATATCAAACTAGGTCAAGCAAATAAGCACTTCGAAGATCCGTACTAGAATTTATCAGAAGATTATATATATTTCCATTATCACACAACACGTTGGAAACCAATCAGAACATCACTGTACCAAACTCAAATTTAATTGCATCAAAAAACAATAAAATCCATTGGGGTTAGCCTAAGTGGTGAGGAAGGGTAGGGAAATGGGTTAGGATTAGGATAGGTCCAAAGATAAACAATAGTGAAAATCCAACTGACATTAAAGCCACCTTTCACAACCATTTGATATAAAACTCCAACCATTGTATAAGAAAAGAAAAACATTTCTGAGATGGAATTAGGGATATGACTTACCGAATTTCTTTAATAGGTGGCAAAGTGCACTAACCAATGATGCCAGATAGTTACAGTGATTGGAATCCAACATCGCATCATGTATCTTAAGATCCTATACAAAAAAAAAACAAACCTGACTAACCATTAGCTCAAATTCAACCACGCTATTTTCAGTAAAATAGCAAGCTGGACAATAAATGAACAACAAAGTTCAAGAAATCATTCATGATTTTCATCTCATGTATTTAAACCAAAAGCCCATCTCAACTAATCCAAATTAATCATTCTAGCAACTCGGTATCGCTCAAATGGCAGACATATCAGCCCATTAAACACAAAACATGCCCCTTACATATTTAACTTGGCAATTTTCAACAAGAAAGCTGGGTAGGGTATATATTTTATTGGAGTCTTCCAACTTTTTGTGGAATTTACTACGAGTTTTATTTATGAAGTGGAAAGGCTATCATCAGATTACCATTTACAAAAATGTGTGCCAAATCGAGGACTTGAGTTTCCATGAAGTCACCCAACTTGTCTAAATTTCTTATGTGCTTTCTTGGGTATTCGACATTATTTTCTTGACTATTCAAGATAGGAAAACAAAGAGTGCTCTGTATGTACCACAAACATAGTAATGCAGCATTTTTCTTACGAAAAACTCAAGCATTATGTCACTCAACTTACAAATAACCAAAAACCCACCTCAACTAAACCAAATAATCATTCTAGAAACTGGTATTTTTCACAATTCAAATGAACAGCATTCCGTTACAACCCAAAAGAGTGCCTTTATCTAACTCAATTAGCATTACCTCCACAAGCCAACATAGCAATGCAGCATTTCACAAACTGAGTATTTGATGAAGTAAATTAATCATACCTCAGAGAGCTTGGGAAAAGTATCAAGAAGTGAGTCAAAAAGTGAGGAGGGAGATAAGCCAGAAGAAGACAAAATGCAATCCAAGACGGCTGGAACAGCGGCTTGAGGTACTTGATTGAAGCTAGTGGACAGTGAATTGATAAGAGCGGCCATAGAGCCTGTTTCTCTTGTAGACATTTCCTTCAGAAAGATTGCTCCTCTCTCTCTCTCTGAAAAGTAGTTGGTGAAGATGTACAATTGAAGTGGTTCTGATAAACCCTAGGGTTTAGAATAATTAAACCGGGAAATTTCTACACAGGACTTCTGTTTTTTTTTTTTTTTTTT
>NW_007362515.1:67788-114475 GCF_000346735.1 Prunus mume
TGCCCCTCCTCCGGTTTCACTAGAAGAACCCATAATATGATAGAGAAAAAAACAAGAAAGAGAGAAAAAAAAACAACTTGAAAGTGAAAAAAATTTGACTAGAAAGTGAAAAATAGTAGAATGAGAAGAAAATGTATGAGGAGTTGGTGTTAAAAGTGAAGAGTATTGGTTGGTATTTATAGAAAAAAAATTCAGTATTTTTTTCGTATTTTTTTAAATTTTTTCCGATTTTTTTTCATTTTTTTATTGGGCAAAAAATTGTCTGCCGTTGGATTGCTGGAAAAAACTTATCGGAGAGCCCAGGAGCTTCCACGTGGCATAGAGCCGTTGGGGGTTGCTTTTTCGATTTTTTTATTCGCCAAAAAATGGCTGCCGTTGGATATGTTTAAAAAGCAGATCGGATGGCCTAGCAGCAGACACGTGGAATCATGCCGTTGGGCGGTTACTGTAGAGCGCGTCAAATTTTGTTTAAACTGAAATTTAAACAGCAGCGCTGACGTCAGCACAGCCCTCAGGTTTGTGGGCCCCACTGCTTGCACTGGCAGCTTCTTGTTGCTGGAAACCACATTTTGGGTTTGCCCCCCCAACCCTCCCCTTGGGCCCCTTGCTGCCAATGTTCTTATGCGTACTCAGTTAACATGATGATGGGCTCCTTGTAGTCAATTAATGGCCATTCATATAGCTTCTCTGGTGTTCCGAATGCAATAGCTAATCTTAGAATATATGATTTACATAGTTTTATGTATAATTTTGAGGTTCGTAAACATAATGATATTCATAATCTTAGTAATTTGCATACTAGGTTGGTTCCATCATGTACGATTAGTAAAGAGAATTTGCTTGAGTTAATAATTAAAGGGTATTTTAGAAATTGTCTCTAACAGTGACTAACAAATAACAAACAACATAAGTTAGTCCTAGTTAATGTGTTAAAGAAAAAGGTTGTCTTCTAGGGTTTTCTAGAGCTTTTTTCTAGGTTTTCTTGATTGTGACGACAATGCCGCAAGATCTTCTGAGGGCGTGCAGAGAGTGCTGAGCCAAGCCTGATACAACAGACTTTTCAACGACACATGGAGGAACTAGAAAAACGATTTGGGGCTCATCTCAATCTGTTTGAAAAGGAACGAATTGGGGTTACCTTCAAGTAGGATGAAATTGATGATTTGTTGTTGGGATCTCCTTATATGATGGTTGCAAGCGTCTTCAACACGAGGATTGTGAATCGAGAAGGCTTTTTGGGGGTTTTTACTCGGTTGTGGAGTGGAACTGATGGAGTCTTCATCAAGGAGAGAGGTGAAACCACATTTTTTTTTGTCCATTTTGTGAATTAGAGGGATAAATATCGCATGTTGGACATGAAGCCATGGACCTATTGTGACTCTTGTCTTACTGGCTGAAGTGCGCCATGATGTTGACACATGTATTGTCCCCATGACCACGAAGGTTTTTTGAGTGCAAATACATGGCATCCTGCCCTTTAATATGAAGGTGATGGTGGCTAGAAAAATCAAATCTATTGCAGGGCAAGTTCTAGAGATTGATCAATCCGGGGGAAGGGATTGTATTGGAAGATTCTTATGGGTCAGAATAAGGATGGATGTATCGCTATTGCTCATGCGAGGGATATTCGTGGGATTTCCAGAGGAAGGGGCCAGATGGGTGGATTTTCGATACGAATATCTTCTGGAGTATTGTTCTCATTATGGGTGTTTGGGGCATCCAATGTCGAGCACACGTAGTTGGGGACGACACCAGGAGAAATATGGAATCATTAAGGGAGGAAAAAAAAGTGTTCATAGGTCTGGAGGCTTTGACGAACCTCCGAGGCTGGCCGTTGAAGGCGGGAGGAAGACGACCACAGTACAGTGATGACTCTGACAACACCGGTGGGGAGTGTAGTAACAGTCGTCAAAGGAAGAAAGGTAAAGCAAATGAAGAGGAAAGATGGCGCACTTGGGGAAAGGGGGTTCTGTCAGAAAATAACGCTAGAAACTGCAAGGTGCAGAATTGGAGGACACTGCAACTTCACCTTGTAAATCGGTGTCCAACTCTTCGGGTTTTGCGAAGTGGATACAAAAGCAGTGAGAAAAGGAGGAACGCTAGCGATTGATGCAAGAACATGCTTGGGAAGCAGGTATACTTGGTCGGAAGGGTAAAGGTGAGGGGGTTGATGGCTCCAAGACTATCACATCATGTACTGCCTCTTATTCTGCTGAGCCAGGCACTATTGACGATATTGTTTATGCCTAAATAAATCACGGTCGTCAGAAGGGACCTCTTCTCGGCTGTAACACCTGTTCATGGATTGAAACGGCCACGTTTTGCCAAACATTTAGCCTTTTCGAAAATAGAAGGAAAAAATACAAAGGCAGGATCTTCTCGGCCTCACAACCACAACATTATGGGCCGAGGCCGAGGTCCATGAGAGACACGGCCAAAGATACTATGGTCAAGTCGCCACGTGACCTCAGGGTCCCATGCCCCATTTAATGAAGTAGTGCCTCTGACCGCCACAGCAAAACCACTGGGTGCAAGAAGCATTTAATGCACGAGGGCAGAAGGGAAGTGATTGAGGTCAAGATTTGGTAACAGGAATCAGAGTGGTTAGGCGCAAACATTCTCACAATGCATTCTCACAGCTTGAGGTCAGATCACCAACCATTGGACCAAAGCATTAAATGCATTTCCACGACCAAGAGTGCAGAGCCCACGATCAGGGCGGTGGCTAAGATTTGCCGAGATTTATGGGGGTCACACCACCATGCTTCACGATCCCATATGCCGATTTGACTACCCACTTGCCCCGATCAGACTCCACAATGCAGATATTTTCAGGCCATAAGGCAGATCTTTTTTCAACATCGATTGGCCCTCCAGGACTCCTCCTATAAATACTAAGCTCAAGACCACGTTCAAGTGGTTCACACACCAAACCAAAAGCCTCCCACGGAGCAACTTATTTTTCCTGTAATGCACTTTCAATACCTTTACGTGCTTTCCTAGGAGTAATGGTAGATTGTAAGGAAAATCCATTCATCAATATATCATACGACCCTTGATTTTAAAGGCGCCGGAGCACCATCCCTGTTATCGCCTCATTCATCCCACATATCATACGACCGTCGCTCTCCGAGCAACGAGCCGGAGCACCGCCTAAAACCCACCACAAATACCACTACTAAACGGCCTTGTAGCTCAGGCCGTGAACCTGACGGCCGAGACCAGTTCCTCTCTCGGCCACAATCGTTTGATTAGAAGTCGAACCCGAAACAGGCGCATCATTTGAACATCTTCTACCCAAACCCTATCAACCATCTCGACGCACAGTAGACCGTGCTGGCACGCCCTCGCACAACCGCACCGCATCCAAAAGGAGGACGTCACGTGTTGATGCACATCCCCTCAGCCTGGAGCACCAGGCCGCGAGATTTGCGACGGACCAACAGATACAAGGGTAGCACGTAGATCCTTAAAATTTTCTGAGGAGGATTGGAATGCTATCAACATGAATATGGTAATAGAGATGGATAGGGAAACAAATATTCAGATTGACAACGGCCAACTTGAGTTGCTTACTACAACCATGGGAGAAGAGGTACTGAGAAACTTGACTCAAGACTCTGATCCATTTAACTTGGGGCCAATTATATTGGGCATGTATAACTAGAGCCCTAGGGGCACAAGGAAATAAGGCAAGCGGGGATGAACGGATGGCACGTGTAGGGGTGACAAGCGGAGTAGTGGGGATGACGCAATGGTGGACAAATATAGACAATATACTTGCGACTCTTTGACTCAGGTAGTGGAGACTGGCCTAAACGAGTCTTCACGGGAGCCATGAGGGCCATCATATGGAACTTTCAGGGTATAGAAGATAACCTAACAATTTCAAGTCTTAAGGAGCAATTTCAGCTCCATACTCCTAAGTTGACGGTGCTTCTTAAGACAAAAAATAAGGGGTATCACTATATTTTTCCCAAAAGACAACTTAGCATGGAATTTATGCATGTGGTGGAACCAAAGGGGTTAAGTGGTGACATTTTCTTCCTTTGGAAGGAGAGTCACAATGTAGTATTGGATGAGTGGTTCATTCTTCCTTAGGCTTACTACTCGTGACAGGAGGATCTGGTAACATCCTATGTCAATTTGCTCTCTTGATGGAAGTGAAACAGTTCTCGAAGCAATGATGGCGGTGATGGATGTCGGGGTTGACAAAGTTATGGTAGAAATTGATTGTCAATAGCTTATTAAAATGTTACAGGACAAGGACACACTTGATATTACCTTAGAGGGGTTAATTCATGATATTAGGTACTTATGTAGTTCTTTTGGTTTAGTAGAGTTTACTTTTGGGCCGTGACAATGCAATGATGCTGCACACTTGGTTGCATCCTTTGTATCTCGAGTAAGGGGTACTCACCGGTGAGATGAGGTAGGCACCGATTGGCTATTTGATACTTTAGCTAAAGATGTAAACTTTACTATTCGATATCAATAAAATCTCTCTTATTGTTTGCCCAAAAATAAAATTGAAAAAACAAAAACAAAAAACAAAAAATTATAAAAACTTACCAAATTATAAAAACTTACCAAAGAGTATTCCTCTAGTAAGGCATGAGACAACCTCTCTCACTCTTGATTATAGTCTTATTTTATCCAAATTTTTATTCCACATGAAAGTTGGGAGAGTATAATCAAACTTTTGAAAACATATTATCCAAGGATAAAATGGCTTTAGGGGCGTAAAACAAAGAAGCCTTCTCCTATTCAAATATCAATACTAATATCCTAATATCAATACTATTACTCATATTCAAAGAAGCCTTCTCTTTGCAATAAAATGGCTTTAGGGGCGTAAAACAACATGGTGACATACACGTGAGGTTGAATTAAAAGATGTATTTGCCTTCTTCTCATATTGCTTAAACGTACACCAACCTATCCTTCAATTATAGGTTTAAATTTAGTCTTTTTGATTGGATGAGGATGTACCATTTCGTGGATTAGATTTGTACACGTACATACTATTTTGCGAATTGAATTTGTACTCATCGCTTTTTGATAATTGGATACCAACAGTGGATCGTACCAACTTCATTTGAAATGATGAGGACAAATCCGATATGCAACAATTCTGAACGAATATGGTTTTTCTTGATTATTGTCTTGTCCTTATCTAAATTTTTGTTCTTCATGAAAGTTGGGAGAGTAAATCAAACTTTCGAAAACATATTATCCAAGTACCAACCCCAATATCAATACTATTACTCACATTCAAAGAAACATGCTGAAGCGGAGATGGAAATTAGTGCATTAATATCAAGAACATTCAACTCTTGTACATATAGCTTTTTAGTAGTTTCTAATTCCTGAGGTCTGATCGGTTGAATTGCAAAAGGAGGCACTATTTTAATAGCGTGTGTAGAATCACCAAAGTTGTGTTTATTTTTTATTTTATTTTTATAAAAAGAGGTTGTTAGTTTCGGTTAAAGGAGAAACAAATATGTATGTTAGCATAAAAAGGATTAAAAATTATACATCACTTTGTATGTGTCCAATTCTTGTATATTCGGATTGATAAAAATCAATGTTGACACGCTACTTTTAGAACAGTTTTTTTTGCGTGTTTATAAATGACAAATTATATTTTATTTTATTTGAGATAAAGCGTGAATAATAGAAAGAAGGAAAAATAAGTTGGATACCTTGGAATTGTTTGACTTTGAGGCTTGTAAAAACTCTAATTATTGGTGGTGCCAATTGCTTTAAAGCTCGGAAATCAAACATTCTTACAGTGTCTCCCCATAGTGTTATTCTAACATCCTTTTTTCCGGATGATCAGATGTGAAATAAAAAAACATTTTAGTAAGAAGTATAATAGTTTGAAAATTTATAGACATTTTGTTAACACTTATACTTGATATTTCGAAAGTAAACTTCATATTTGCTTTCAAGTCTTCCATTGTCAACCATTTTTTTTTTCTAAAGACTGTATAGCAGTAGTGTGTCCCAAAACATCTTGCAATTTGACAAAGTAGCATTATAAGTTTATTAAAATGCGTAAAAATTATTGATAAATACATATTATACAAAAATACATATTTTTTGAGAATATGTAGAGTATCACCTGTGAGGATGTCATTTCTGTCTATTCGAGAGAACAATTGAGCATAATCAAGAAAATAAAATCGATGTCGTGGAATTTGTGGGTGAACGCCAGGTGAAAATTGTTTTTGCAATGAAAAACAAATGTCCAGCATATGGAACAACTCTGTGTGATGTTTTACTGCAGCCGGTATTAAAATGTGTTATCTAAAAAATATAGTCATGTTTTATCTTTCCACCAACCAAATCATAGTCAATCTCTTTGACATTGACTTGTATCGCATCTATCTACATGTTTGAAAAAAGTTAGTAAAAAACAAATTATACTTGAAAGCAACAAAATACAAATATAAGAGAAGCATGAGCATGTGTATAAAGTATCATCATCAGATAATAGAAAGAGAAATTTGGTGAAAAAGAAAGAAAGCGATATAAAACAGTGCAACAACATAGACTTAATGCATTGATATATTTGTTTTAAATATAATGTACAAAGTATAGAACTCAACTTATTTAGTATTGTTTCAAATTGTGTAATGTGTTTCATGCACTCAGTGAGCATCAAGAAAAAATTAATAAGCTTCAAACTTTTACTAGAAAGTGTAAAACGAAAAAACAAAACTGCGATTCTTTATTGAATCTACTTTTACCATGATAACCAATTAGGTAATCAAGATATACATATACATATATAAAGGTAGAAATTTTTGAAACTAGCAGGTGTTAGATTGTAAAATTAATATAAAAAGTGGAGGAAAAATACCTGTCCTAAGAGGCAGATATTAATGTTGAAAATTTTCTACTCTAATTTTAAAGTCAACTAATACATTTGCTAAAACTAGTTTCAATTTTAATTAGTTATGATAACTTCATTTGCAAAGAATTAAATCCAACTAGATTAAATTTTGTTAATACATTTTCAACTTTGATATAAGAGTCAACTAATACATTTGCTAAAACTTGTTCAATATTGTCTCTAGCAATTGCCACACAAATAACTGCACATTAGCAGTTAATAGCCCTATTAACTCTGTTGTGTTTGAGATTACATTTAAATTATCCAATATTATGGCCAACTTTAGAAAAGGAACAAGAATTTATGAAATGTATTACAACAAAATACAAAACAATTAGTTCACAGGATTTTGTAGTTGAGTGCAAAATTTGGAAGTTTATCTTGACTACAAATTATTCCACTGAGAGATTTAGTTATGATGGTCAACTTCTCCTTAGAGAAAATAGTTTAGCTAGAGATGTTAAGATGATTTATGTTAGAGCATTAGATGAGTATATAGAGAAAGTGTTTAACATGATACATACGAAAGCTGGAGACATCTTATATCCATTTTATTTTTGCTTTTTCAAGCAAGACTTCCGTGAGAATGATGATGAATTTTGGGCTCTCTGTTATGATAAATTAAGCGAGAATCTGTTATTTGTCCTTAAGTATTTAAATTTAATTTTTGTTACATTTTGCTTGTAAGAATTGCTATTAACAAGTTTCTATCAACGAATGCTGTGATATTATGAAATTGTTAATGATGATTGGGATATGGATGGTGTGTTATGATTGGTTTAACTTTAGGTTTTTTTATTAGATGTGGATGTACCATTTTGCATATTTTATTTGTACTATGACTTATCATAACACTGATTTGGAAGTTTACCTTGACTACAAATTATTCCACTGAGAGATTTAGTTATAATGGTCAAGTTCCCTTTATAGAAAATGGTTTAGCTAAAGATGTTAAGATGATTTATGTTAGAGCATTAGAGGAGTATATAGAGCACGTGTTTAACTTGATACGTGCGAAAGCTGGAGACATCTTATACCTATTTTGTTTTTGCTTTTTCAAGCAAGACTTCCGTGAGAATGATAATGAATTTTGGGCTCTATGTTATGATAGATTAAGTGAGAATGTGTTATTTGTCATTAAGTATATAAATTTATTTTTGTTACATTTTGCTTGTAAGAATTGTTATTGACAAGTTTCTATCAACGAATGTCGTGATATTATGAAATTGTTAATGATGATGGAGGTATGGGTGGTGTGTTATGATTGGTTTAACTTTATTTTTTTTTATTAGATGTGGATGTACCATTTTGCATATTTTATTTGTACTAGGGCTTATCATTTTGCGTATCAAATTTGTACTAATCACTATTTGCTAGCTGGAGAACCTACGGTAAAAAAAAACTATTGGATCGAATCAACTCCATTTGTAAATTCAAAATACGATGAGTATAAATTCGATATGCAATATATCTATAAGAATGTATTCTTAGATTTTGTCATGCTGTTATTTTTTTGGTAAATACCACGAGGTGTTCCCACACCCGAAGGTAGGATTAAACCCCTCTTGATATTTCGTCGATATTATCGATATTTTAGACTGTGGTTGCACCTCAATCAATTGCATATACTCATCAATCAATTGTAAATTTAGTGAGATTTCCTTTAATAGTATCATACGTGTGGTTTCTTCTCTTAAGCAAATGCCATGAAAAAGACATGTTCTGTGAATAGTAAAAATTGCCTCTTAACAAACAAATAACTGCATATCAGCAGTTAAAAGTCTTGTTAACTCTGTTGTGTTTGAGATTACATTTGAATTATCCAATATTATGGCCAGCTTAAAAAAAAACTATTGGATCAAACCAACTCCATTTGTAAATTCAAAATACGATGAGTACAAATCCGATATGCAATATATCTATAAGAATGTATTCTTAGATTTTGTTATGCTGTTATTTTTTTTTGTAAATACCACGAGGTGTTCCCACACCCGAAGGTAGGATTAATCCCCACTTGATATTTCGTCGATATTATCGACATTTTAGACTATGGTTGCACCTCAATCAATTGCATATACTCATCAATCAATTGTAGATTTAGTGACATTTCCTTTAACAGTATCATACGTGTGGTTTCTTCTCTTAAGCAAATGCCATGAAAAAGACATGTTCTATGATAGTAAAAATTGCCTCTAACAAACAAATAACTGCACATCAGCAGTTAAAAGTCATGTTAATTCTGTTGTGTTTGAGATTACATTTGAATTATCCAATATTATGGTCAGCTTTAGAAAAGGAAGAGGAATTTATGAAATGTATTACAATATAATACAAAATAATTAGTTCACGGGATCTTGTAGTTGAGTGCAAGATTTGGAAGTTTACTTTGACTACAAATTCTTTCACTAAGAGATTTGGTTATGATGGTCAAGTTCCTTTTAGAAAAAATGGTTTAGCTAGAGATGTTAAGGTGATTTATGTTAGAGCATTATAGTAGTATATAGAGTACGTGTTTAACTTGATGCGTGTGAAAGTTGAAAATATTTTATACATATTTTGTTTTTGTTTTTTCAAGCAAGACTTCCGTGAGAATGATGCAAGTCTTTGTTTCAGCGAGCCTTTAATGAATTTTGGGCTCTATGTTATGATAGATTAAGCGAGAATGTATTATTTGTCCTTATGTATTTGAATTTATTTTTGTTATATTTTGCTTGTAAGAATTGCTATTAATAAGTTTCTATCGACGAATGTTGTGAAATTATGAAATTGTTAATGATGATGGGGATATGGGTGGTGTGTTATGACTGGTTTAATTTTATGTTTTTTATTAGATGTGGATGTACCATTTCGCATATTTTATTTGTACTAGGACTTATCATTTTGCGTATTAAATTTGTACTCATCGTTGTTTGCTACTTGGATAACCTACGGTAAAAAAAACTGTTGGATCAAACCAACTCCATTTGTAAATTCAAAATACGATGAGTACAAATCCGATATGTAATAAATCTATAGGAATGTATTCTTAGATTTTGTTATGCTGTTATTTTTTTTGTAAATACCACGAGGCGTCCCCACACCCGAAGGGTGGGATTAATCCCCGCTTAATATTTCGTCAATATTATTGATATTTTAGACTATGGTTGTACCTCAATCAATTGCATATATTCATCAATCAATTGTAGATTTGGTAAGATTGCTTTCAACATTATTATACGTGTGGTTTCTTCTCTTATGCAAACCGCAATGAAAAAGACATGTTCCTTGAATAGTACAAATTGCCTCTAACAATTGCCAAACAAATAACTGCACATCAGCAGTTAATACCCTTGTTAATTCTGTTGTGTTTGAGATTATATTTTGAATTATTCAATATTATGCCAAGCTTTAGAAAAGGAAGAGGAATTTATGAAATGTATTACAACAGAATACAAAACAATTAGTTCACAGGATCTTGTAGTTGAGTGCAAGATTTGGAAGTTTACCTTGACTACAAATTATTCCACTGAGAGAATTGGTTATGATGGTCAAGTTCTCTTTAGAGAAAATGGTTTAGCTAGAAATGTTAAGGTTATTTATGTTAGAGCATTAGAGGAGTCTATAGAGCAATGTTTAACTTGATACGTGCCAAAGCTGGAGACATCTTATACCTATTTTGTTTTTGCTTTTTCAAGCAAGACTTCCATGAGAATGATGCAAGTCTTTATTTCAGCGAGCCTTTGTTGAATTTTGGGCTCTATGTTACGATAGATTAAGCAAGAATGTGTTATTTCTCCTTAAGTATTTGAATTTATTTTTGTTACATTTTGCTTGTAAGAATTGCTATTAACAAGTTTCTATCAACGAATGTTGTGATATTATGAAATTATTAATTATAATAGGAGTATGGGTGGTGTGTTATGATTGGTCTAACTTTAGGTTTTTTGATTAGATGTGGATGTACCATTTTGTATATTGTATTTGTACTAGAACTTATCATTTTGCATATCAAATTTGTACTCATCGCTACTTGCTAGTTGAATAACCTACGGTATAAAAAAAACTGTTGGATCAAACCAACTCCATTTGTAAATTCAAAATACGATGAGTACAAATCCGATATGCAATAACTCTATAAAAATGTATTCTTAGATTTTGTTATGTTGTTATTTTTTTGGGAAATACCATAAGATGTCCACATACCCGAAGGGTGAGATTAATCCGCGCTCGATATTATCGATATTTAAGACTTTGGTTGCACCTTAATCAATTACATATAGTCATCAATTAATTGTCGATTTGGTGAGATTGCTTTTAACAATATCATACGTGTGGTTTCTTCTCTTATGTAAACCGCCATGAAAAAGACTTGTTCCATAAATAGTAGAAATTGTCTCTAGCAGTTGCCAAACTAATAACGGCACTTCAGCAGTTAATTGCCCCATTAACTCTGTTGTGTTTGAGATTATATTTGAATTATCCAATATTATGGCCAACTTTAGAAAATGAAGAGGAATTTATGAAATGTATTACAACAGAATACAAAATAATTAGTTTAGAGGATCTTGTAGTTGAGTGTAAGTTTTGAAAGTTTATCTTGGCTACAAATTATTCCACTGGGAGATTTGATTATGATGGTCAAATTCCCTTTAGAGAAAATGGTTTAGTTAGAGATACTAAGGTGATTTATGTTAGAGCATTAGAGGAGTACATAGAGTACGTATTTAACTTGATACGTGCGAAACCTGGAGACATCTTATACCTATTTTGTTTTTGCTTTTTCAAGCAAGACTTCCATGAGAATGATGCAAGTCATTGTTTTAGTGAGCCTTTGATGAATTTTGGGCTCTATGTTATGATAGGTTAAGCGAGAATGTGTTCTTTGTCCTTAAGTATTTAAATTTATTTTTGTTACATTTTGCTTATAAGAATTGCTATTGACAAGTTTCTATCTACGAATGTTGTGATATTATGAAATTGTTAATAATGATGGACGTATGGGTGGTGTGTTATGATTGGTTTAACTGTATGTTTTTTTATTAGATGTGGATGTACCATTTTGCATATTGTATTTGTACTAGGACTTATCATTTTGCGTATCAAATTTGTACTCATCGCACTACAACACAAAAACCATTCCATGACACCTGATTTGCGTCATGGATGACTTTTCATGACGCAGATGAGATGTCGTGCCACGCGTCGTCTAATGGGGGGGTCGTGGAAAGTTTTTCTAAACTATGACATGTGAAATGCGTCATGGAAACTGCTTTCGATGACGGCCATCCCGCGCCGTTATTTTTACTTTCCATGACATCTTAGGTGCGTCATGGAAATATTTTCTATGACGTTGTTTACGCGTCATTAACTCTTTGACGTGGATTAGACGCCATCGTTAGGGCTTTCAATGACGAAAGTTGGGAGTCATTGAATTTCACGACATTTAACCGGCGTCATAGAATTAGTTTTCATGACATGCTTCAGACGTCATCAGAATTTTTTTTTATTTTTTTTAGGAATATGTATATTCTGCAATAAGAAATCAATATATATATATATATTTATATATCTAACAACCAAGATTAAGCAAAACTTAAGACATACGATTAACAAATACTCTACATTGTATTTTTATTAATCAAAACAATTCTAGTACATCATGAGAAGTTTAACATTGAAAGTAGTTTGTCTTTAACAAAATTGTGGTTGAAGGTGCAGTCACATATGAATAATGCCCTTCTCCTATATCTTTCGCCAAATTCCCAGTCTTTCTTCACCAGCTTTTTCCCCATCTCTTTCAATGTTTTTACTACATTTTGCCTAGTTTTTTCCTTGTCTCTTTCAAGGCATTCCCGGCATGAAACCAAGATTATGACCAATACATAACACATCTTTTCAAATATTGTTTGAGTAAAAGAACACAAGTTCATGACAAACATGATTCCAAATCTCTTTTACTTCTTCCCAAAAGACCAAATAAGGAATGAATTGAATGTAATGAAGAAACTTGAATACTATGAGAACTCAATTCAGCTATGTTGAGCTGATTGCAAATTTTCTGGGACTCGTTTTCATTGGCAGAACTACTCAACTTAACTGAAATGAAAATTTGTACTGTTATTGACAATTATTATTAACACAAATATCATGTCATTCAACTTGTATATCATAGTCAAGTTCAAAAATCAAGTCAATACTTTATGCAGAAAAATAGATTTTCAGCCACATACTTATATTAGAACACCAAGTTATATACAGAATTCCATACTTTAATACAATATCGTAGGCTTTCAATACAATATCCTAAGGTTTAGAGCCATTACCTTCTTTTTTCTGCAATTCCTAGAAGAGATTTGTTTGATCAAGTAAAAGAAATACTTTGACCAAACTTATAGTTCAAAAGAGCTGCACATTAAAAAAACAAAACAGAAAAAGGGAAAAACTTGATCAAAATTACTAAAAGAACATGCAAAAATTTCTGACCGAAACCTTGTGAACCACCCTATATTAATAGTTATACAAGTCAATGCTGTAAAAATAACAATTTCAAGCACACTCAGAGGTGGTAAAGCTGCAAAATAACAATTGTCATCAAGTAACACTGATGAAATACTACTTTAACATAATATTCAACAAACATGGAGATGATGTGAGATACGTAAAACATAGAGCTAACTGAAAAGAAGCAAAAAGAAAGGAAATCATATCAAAAATGCATTCAATTCGAAGTTAAGGAATCATGTCGAAGACTGAATTCAAAACAGATTTAAGTTACAGACTTTTCTGTTTTTCTGCAGCATAACGCTAACTTGGAAAAGTTACCATAAATTCATTTTAACTCTGATTTAAATGAAACAAGTTTTCAAATGTTCATTGAGATGTCTATTTTCATATAACAAAGTAAGTGTTTCAAAACTAAAACTGCAGCCCCTGTTTTTGACAGATTTTGTAGTCATACTTTAATTACCAAACTTAGGTATCAAACTTCAGCCAAATTACATGATATCAGAGGGCTTTTAATCCTGGATATGTATAATTTATAACCAAGTACTTATATCTGAAAATTAATCCACAATCTGTGCAAAACTAATAGTCAACGTGGGTAAAACAATCACACTTTCTGAAAATCTGAAACTTAACAACTTATGCACCTATTTATTTTTTAACCAAAACAAAACTCCAAAACACTTATGCGCAATCTTAAAAACAAGTATATAATTTCAGTTCTGACTTCTACTCAATTACCAACAAGAATCGAAGTTTGAAATACCAAAACCTAAAACTGAAAGTTGATCAATACACCCAAACTTAATAAATTCAATTTGTGCTCTTCTTTCATTTAGTTTCGTGGGTTCTATGGAGCAATCAATCAACTACACAATTTAAATAATCAACTCAACAGAGACAACAAAATCCAAAGACAAGAAATTAAAATCTGACAAAACAAACTTACACAGGGTTCAAGAAGAAATTCAAAATTCCTTGAGCTCTCTCAAGGAATCTCAACCTGACTTAATGGCTTTATGCAGCTCTCTCAAATGTTCCTAGAAGAAATTAAAGGCTCAAAAAGACATCTCTTCACCAGCTCAAATGTCCCGAAAATTCATTACAAAAATAATAAAATTAAAAAGAATTAGGGACAAACTAAAATATAAATGAGAAAAATACAAAAAAGAGAAGAAGAAGAAAAACTTTGTACCATGAGCATTGAATTACCACAACTTCAATTAGAATCTCCATATTCAAGGCTCAATATCACAGATCCCCTGCAAAACAAACCACCATTGGAGATAAACGAGAAGAAAATATATGGAGAACATCAGGGGGCGCTGGAGAATGAGTGAAGAGTGAACAGAGAAAGAAAAGAAAGGGATGATAGAGAATGAAGAGAAGATTTGGAGTTGGGGTCAAAGAGAGAGAGATCATTAGGTCTAAGAATGAAGAGAAGATTTTAGAAAGAGAGAGACAACCTTATGGAAGGGACTAGCAGTAAACTAAAATTTCATCCAAAAAAAGAGCGCGACGAGAAAAAAATTGGGGCCTCAAAACCAAATTTCATGGCGCAGAATCTATGTCGTAAAATAACACCAATTCCATGACGCATATACTGTGTCGTCAATGCGTTAAAGCTTTTATGGCGCTCAAGACGCGTCATCTTGAGTATATTAAAAACATTTCTATTATTTGTGAAAATATAGAGGGCAAAATTAACGAGGGAAAAAAAAAAGGTGGGAAATTTTCATAGATCTAAGACGCATAGGAAATGTCATCAAAAAACACTTCCATAACGCAACTAACCCGCCATGAATACTTGATTCTATCACGCGCAATATGCGTCATTGATTTAAGAAACATTTCATGACGCTTATCCAACGTCATCTAAAGTCAAAAAAATTTATGACGCGCTTTACGCGTCATTGAATGCATATTCAATGGCGTGAATATCGGGATGTCATTGAAGGATATCACAAAGGGTGATTTTATTGGCACCCCATTAATTACTCTTTACACCTTCTTCCTGGTATTATTGTCACCGATCGAGAGTTAGCACTCTTGAATTCTATTACGTCTATATTTCCGAAAGCACGACATTTATTATGTAGATGGCATATTAACAAAGGAGTGTTGGCAAACTGCAAGAAGTTATTTGGGACCCTCAAACAATGGAAGCAATTTAATGAGGATTGGAATACTTTGGTTGGTTCAGAAACGGAGGAGGAATATTGGCGTTGTTTGCGACAGATTGAGTCTAAGTTCAGTGAATTTCAAAAAGCTCTTGAATACATACATGAAAATTGGTTAAATCCATTTAAGGATAGGTTTGTGGCCGCATGGACAGACACTTGTATGCATCTTGGATCGACGACCTCAAATAGGTAAGTATTTTAGTCAACTTTTGATATGTTAATTTGAAAATTTATTTTGCTTCAGGAAAATTTATTATTGTTATCAACAGAGCGGAAAGTGCACATGCAAAGTTGAAGCGACAGCTTCGCTAAAGCTAACTTAACTTTGAGAGATCATGGGTAACTATACACTCATTGTTAGAGCTGGAGCACACAGAGATTAAGGCATCTTTTGAAAAGAGTCGATGTTTTATTCAACATAGGTTCAGGCATCCGGAGTTTAGAGAGTTAGTAGGTTTTGTTTCTATAAAGGCTTTGAGTTTAATTATGTGCGAGTTAGAAAGGTAAATTCAATTTACTTATTGCATGTACATATATGGTTTACAGAGTTAACATTGTACTTTTTTTGCAATCAGGTTAGAGATAGATGGGGTGAATACTTTGTCATGTGGTTGTGCTATTCGTCGAACCCACCAATTACCATGTGCACATGAAATTGCGGAGTATAGAGAGCATGGTGTACCAATACCACTTTATGTCGTGCATTCACATTGGAGGAAATTAGATATCATCAATATAGGAAACAGTAATCATGGCACAACTTCACCAGGAAGGTCACAACTACAAAGATTCAATATGTGGTATGAACAACAAGATGGTGAGAAGAAGAGACAAGCCCACATGACACTGGAGGAGCTAATGAACCCTGGTTATACTGCGCTTACTGAACCAAATGAAGACCAAAGGGAGACCGCGAAAAGTCGACACTTCTACT
This sequence comes from Prunus mume, assembly GCF_000346735.1. The sequence continues at coordinate 84,290 of NW_007362515.1, forward strand.
CGTCGTTTGCCATCTGCATTTGAGATTGCTGAGGCCTCCATTGCTCTACCTAAAAATAAACCAAAGCAAAGCCTGACTGCCTCACTCAAAATAAAATCGAAGAAAAGTACCATTGCAGTGCCAAAAAAAAGAAACATGGTTGCTTCTAGTTCCATGTTGTCTAATCCAAAAAAAGTTAAGGTATGTACTATAAATGTTTAATTTTACAATGTGTTATTACCATATAACTAATATTTTGTTTTATTTTCAGCTCTATAAGCCTCGCGAAAACCAATCAGCATTCGATACATATATGCATATAGAGAAATTCCCTGAGGGTATTAGGAAATATATCACTCACCAGACTGAAGTTCTTCCGGATGGTAACTGTGGATATAGAGCCATAGCTATGGCAATGGGATTTGGTCATAATGAATGGCGTAGGGTACGCAAGGATTTGTTGCAACAACTACATGATATGTCTTTTGTTTTTAAGAAGTGTCTTCGGGAACATAAACGATACAACGAGATTGAGCGAGCGCTCAATTATTTTGATGATGGATTTGCACCATTCTTTTGTTGGATGACCATGCCTGATATGGGACATATTATTGCCACACGTTATAATGTGGTTTTAATCCTTCTAAGCATGCGTCAATGCCTTACATTTCTTCCTTTCTCAGTTCAATCAAGCGAAACCAAGCTAAATGAGATTGCCATTGGTTTTGTTGACGATGATCACTATGTCCAGGTATGAATTTATTTGTTTACGCAACATTGGTTAATTTTATATGCTATGCGTATATGAATGGATTCTTGTTTTGTAGGTTCATTTGTCTCCAGATCATCCTATTACTGAAGAAGAGAATGCCTTGTTGGTAGACATGTCTAAGAGTTTGGTGAAACCCAGAGATATTTTGGTCAACCAAGCACGTGTGGATGCTTTTCAACAACTTCCGGGAGTGGAGAATGTAGCTACTACAGATACCATCATCCTAATGACTGATGAAAATGCACCTGTTACAGAATTGAGATTATGTCATCCTAATGATTGATGAAAATGCACTTGTTACAGAATTGAGATTATAGATCTAATAATTTTATTTAATTTTTTTTCACATGTAACCTGAAAAATAGATCTTTGTGTGCATAGTCATTTAGAGTTGAAGGAGAAAGTTGATAAAATAATGCAGGAGTTTAACCATAATCGGTCGCAGAACCTCCAGAGTTGAAGGAGAAAATAGAAAAGGTGAACACAGAGATTTATGAGGAAATTGAGAGAGTCTGTGGTGGCCACAGAGATTTCTTATGTTGTTAAAATATGAAAAGTCTGTGCTGGCCAACTTATTCGGTAAGTCTGTGCTGGCCGTTGTCTATACTTCTGCACGTCTACCGACGTTGTGCCATTGTCAAAACTAAATCAGACACACATAAACAAAAACAGAACATAAACAGCCCTTATTTCTTCTGTCGTTCTGCATAGCTGTATGAGAATCATTATTTACAAAACAGAACATAAAAAAAATATTCTATTGTAATGTTCGAAGCAGAGCAAGATCTAACTCTTTGTGGCAGCAGAACTTACAATAAATAAGTAGTTCTTATCATCCAGTTAATCATATATTTAAGTACAAACTTCATAATTAATCAAAACAACAAAAGTTCCATGAGTTCTAATACAAACATGCAATAACTAATGAAAACAACAAAATTCCAAGAGTTCTAATACAAATATGCATTAGCTAATCAAAACAACAAAATTCCATGAGTTCTAATAAACGCATGCTAGCAAGTCAGTTAACCATGACGACATTGATATGTCATGGTAGACCGTATGTTTGTACCCTCTAAAATCTGTTGCAAGGTCTCAACTGCTTGATAAACTTGGGAAGGTCGTGTACACAATGCAACTGTTTTCCCTAATGCCACGAGCGGCCTAGTAAAGGACAACATACGCTCGTCACGCTCCTGTAACAAATTTGAATTCAATGCCTCAGTAAAAAGTGCAAAATTGAAAAAATGGAAATAAAAAAAAATTAAAAATTTTACCTGATAATATCTGCTTTGCATTGAGGCAAATGGGTCAAATGCAGCTCCATAATTAGGATTTTGGACAAACGGATATCCCACGTTGAGGTACCACTCCAAGTACCCAGGCACAGTATTTGATGGTCTCCTCATTGGTACACTACGGTTCGCCTCTCCCAACATGTGGTTCTCCCGATTGTCCCACATTTCCCCAAAGTAAGAATTATATTCTACCTTCTATTGTCACAGTAAAACGACTTACTTGATTATTCCAAATTGTAGCTGCTATGTGAGTTTTAAAACTCGTAAGTAAAGATGGATCAATGGGACCTAGTCGAGATGGCTCAGTAGGCTCGGCATGTACCTCAACATTACTATCCTGAGCAGTAGCTACATCTTCAACCTCTGCGTCAAGATTACTATAATCAGTAGGAACTACATCTTCAAACTCTGTAGTATCCTCAATTTGATCTTGGGGAGCTGCTCTCTGTCTCTTCGCTGAGGCCGTGGACGTTGTCTATTAGGTCGTGATGATGAAGCTTCAGTAGTACCCCTGCGAATCCTCTTCATATCTAAAAATAAAAAATATTAAGTACACACTCAGTAACGTATTCGGTACATAATCACTGAAAAACGGAAATAAATTCGGTGGACAATCACTGAAAAAAGAATACATATTTGGTGGAGTACCACTGAAAAACCGAAAGAAATTCGGTGGGAGTCCCCTGAAAAATAGAAACAGATTCGGTGGACTACCACAGAAACAAGGTAACAATTTCGGTGGTAACCCACCGAAAGTACAAGTTCAATTCGGTGGACTACCACTGAAGAAATGTAATCATTTCGGTGGCAATCCACCGAAACTAGAATCCAATTTCGTAAAACCAGGTTCGAACTACCTAGAACCTTGAAATCGAAATCAAAATCAGTATCAGACTTTGGCTTTTCAAAAGTGAAATCAAATGTAGGCTTAATCAACACTTAGAAACGTAAATATATAAATCAAATTTGAAATCAAACCTTGAATAAGGATTTGTGAGAACTTGACCTTCAATGGCTTTTGGGTTTGCAGAGATGGAGATGGGTGTGATGGTTCTGTTTCAGAGATGGTTCAGGTTTGCTGGAGGCAATGGCAAAGGGCTTCTTCGATGGTGAGCAAAGATCTGCGATGGCAAGGGATGAGTTCTTCGATGTTCTGCGATGCAGGCAATGGCAAAGGGCTTCTTCGATGATTCTGCGATGGAGGTTGGTGTAAATGGGATGGGGTGTGCGATGGGGTGTGTCTGCAAGAGGAGAGAATTTTCGGTGTGGTGTGGCTGGATATTAGATGGGGTGGGGTTTGATTTCAGATGGGGTGTGGCTGAAAGGGAAGGGGGGTTTTCAGTGGGTGGTTAGGGAATGGGGTTTATGAGGGCAATTTAGGGAAAAAAAAGGGGGTTTAATGAGTAATTTGAAATTTTATTAAAATTTAGTGAGGTCTAAAAAATTATGGGTTGTAAAGAGTAATTTATGGGGTTCATATAGAATTTCCCTTTTTAATTATATCCCCATTTTGTAATCACAAATACTCCATATAAAAGCTTCCTACTGACGGTCTATTGCTCATCTTTCACTTTTTTTTTTCTTGTCAGTCGTTGCTCTTCTTCTTCCTCTTCTATCTAGTCTTTTCCTCTTCTTCCTTCTGCCAAACCTCACAAGAATCCACCTTCACTGTAGAAGCTCGCTTAATTCAATTTTCTCTTAGTTATATCTTCAAACTAGGAGCTAATTTGAACATTAAGGTTGAACCCCAAATTCGGAATCGAACCCTAACCAAGGCGTGACTCACCACCTCCATCATTGGCCTCCATAACGAAGCCATAATCGTGACTCTCCACCTTCGTTGTTGACTTCCACCATAAAGCCACAACACCTTCATCTTCGATCTTCACTGTGGTGAGTTCTAATATTGCTTTTGATTTTTTTTTTTTTGGGGTTTCTATTATTGATTGAGATTATTAGGTGATTACTTTCATTATTTTCAATGAGACATTAATGGGTTTCTGTTGTGGTTTGTTTATTGTTTCTGTGATTGAATGAAATTTACCAACTATTTCCTGTGGTTGTCAAGCTCTTGGACTTGGATACATTGTTTGTACTTATGATTTGTCTCTAAATCATGCATATACTGGTTTGTGATTGAGACTTGGACTTGCCTCCTTGAAAGTTATGTATTCACTCTTTTGTGATTGTGATTTGTCTGTGAGAGCATTTAGGTGATATATCAAATTAGGACTTCTGGCTTTTCTGAGCAATATGTAAGAATACATATAAAACTCATAGATGCTCTTTGAAATAACAGTAATGTGGGTTTTAACCGTAAGAAACCAATAGCACCACCAACAAATGCAAAATTCTCATCATTTACTTCTTTTAAAAGTGATTGGAGAGTTTGTGAGTTTTATAAGAATGCTAATATTTTAACATACGTTTGATAGTGTAAAGTTGGCATGTGTTGGATCCTTGTTTTATCTATTTTTTTCGTAATTCAATCCTGGATCTGTTTTTGGTGCGGTCTACAATCCTCAAGGTTGGTATCATGCCAAGGTTGTGTTGGTGCCATAAAAAGGGTTCTTGAAAAACTTGAAGGTTTGTTGACAACTCTTGCATTTATTTAGTTCCATTGTCTTGTTGTTCTTATTCTCTGAGACTGTGCTTCTTTAACTGTTTGAACAATGCCAAATGCACTATTGATGATTTCCTGATTTTCTGATTTGTATTTTTACTCGCTTGCCAGGATACACATTCACTTCACCCATGTTTATAATTACTTTTATATTGTAACTGAGTAGTATGAAATTGTTTGCATGAATGTGAACTTTAATTTTACAATGGTACTGTCTTGTGAAAGCTTGCCATATGAAGAATTAGGTCATTTAGAAAAGCCAACAATATGTATGAATTTTGGTATTGGTTTCTGTTTTGAAATTCAATTGTGATTAAATGTTATGTTTTTGTTTCCATTGTGATCGAATGATTTTTTTTACTTCTAATATGCATTTTTTATCCGTTCTATATAGATGGAAGATTGTCTTGCTTCAAGTGGCAGCATTCTTTTGGGGAGAAAATTGCTAACTTTTAGCTTAAATTAGGGTCTAAGAGGACATGTCCTAGAATTTTGCTGATAGACATAAATTGTGTTAAAATTTCCAACCAAGAGGAGGTGTAAATTTTTTATTTTTTGCCACTTTCTTATGTATATCTTAAGATGTAATGAGATAACATTGTTAGTTCATCAATTTATGAAAGTGAAGTTACAAGGGAATTTGTCAATTTCTCTAATTTCCATGGTTTTATCATTTCCCTTGACAAAGAAGAAAAAAATAAAAATGTAACCAAATCAATGATTTAATTGGCAAATGCCATGACATATATGTATTGCACATGTATAGCCCTTTATAGCTTATGTATTGCCCTCGTATCTTTTGTTTCATTTTTTTTTTTCAAGTCTATTGTAATAAATTTATAAGGGGAGTATGAAGTTTGTGTACTGCTACTGTATTATTGCTCGTGTATAACTACTAAATTGCTTCCATAGTAGGGAAATTGGGAAATTATGGGTGTAAGAATGTGAATTCATCAAGGACGTTACATCCTTTAAAAAAAAATATGTTATATACATTTGGTGTATATTGCTTGTATATTGTCTGTATATTGCTTGTTTATTGTTTGTTTATAACCATTTATTGCCATTTATTGTCATTGCATTGTATGTTTATTGCCAATTTATAGCTTGTGTCATTTTTGAGAAAAAAAATTAATATAAACTCTTGTGGCTTGTAATGCATTTATATTGCCTCTGTATATGGCTTATATTGCTTAGGTATTGCCCCCATATATGGCTTGTATTGCCTATATATTGTGCAAATAGGACTCTCAAATGAATTAATGCAAAAATTAGTAAAAACCAATTAATCAATGGCAATAAGAACACAATAGGAGGTTATATAGTAGCAATACTAAAGCAATATGAGGCTATGCAGTAGTAATACAAAAACTATAATAATCCATCTTATGCAAGAAATGTTGGGCAAAACACAATGTATATAATGTTCTCTCTTCAATTTATAATATAAGTAAAAGTAATTTTTCCAAAAGCAAAATATCTAGGTCCAATCTTCATGAAAAAAAAAAAAAAAACCCTGCAAAAGAGATGGCGAAACAAAAAAATTTCAGGTCCTCTTTGTTGTGCAACAACAATTTCATCAACAAATATGCAAGGTGCATTTTTCGTGGCCTTCTTAAAAAGATAGCAAACTCATGAAGCACCAACACCAACAACAACCAAAGGTTAAGTCAATAAGCCTAGCAATAACTCATAGGTAAGCCTAAATCTAAAACATTGAATGATGATGGCTATCATACTACAATGCCTTTGTACACTCTTCCCGGTCATCAAATAACTCTTTTTTCTCACCTTATAACTTATATGGTTTATGGCATCTGCTGTCAACAACCTACAACAATGAAACATAATTTTAGAAAGAGAAACAAGGAAGGTTATAAGAATTTTAGAACAATTCTAGAGTGGATTGTGGAATGAACAAAGTAGTCTTGCAATTGGTGAACCCATTATCCAATTCCTCTACAAGCACAATCTAACTTTGAAAAAAGTGTTCTACATTGTATAGGAGTTAACTAAAGTAAGTGGTGAACATCAAGCACAATCTAACTTTGCACCATTTCACTTCGATTATTATCTTACTGGATATCAAGCGTTTGCTTCTTCTTAAGCTCACCATTGCCGATTCAATATTATGGATGCAGAGAGCTCACTTAGTAGTTCATTATATCAATTTATGTAGTTCATTCAAAAATCACATCCCAAAACATAACAAAACAAATTCAGATCATAACAAATTCTTGAAGATGCAGAACACTTTCAAATGACCTGAATGTTCCTTTATATTAGATCACACAATTCCTATAAAACCAAGAGACCATTGAACCAAATAATCAGCAAAAGAAAAACTTCAAAATCATTGTAGCCTGGACAAGCTTCAAGCTTCAAGCATAATATTCTTACGACAAACAGAGAAATATTTGTTGCACAATCCCAAAATTTTGGTTCAACAAGTTTTTGTATAATCCTACTTAAATAACATTCTCTACACAAGCCAAAAAAATATTAATTTTAAAAAAAGAGATAAAATTTTAAATTAAACCCACAATTATGTTTCAACAAATTTTTGTACAATCTCACTCAAATTTGACTTGGAGGGACTTGAAGTGACATTAAGCACCAAAAATTCCAACCCATATATGAAATTGAAACAAGCCAAATAACATATGGGTATGAAAGTAAAGCAGAAAAGTTGAGTACCTGAGATGCCATGGATTTTAGGAAAGCTAAGAAAAATTGAGAAATTTGTTGACTCAGAGGGGAAGAACAACAGTCGAAAGAGGTGACAGAGAGTGAGAGATGAAGGTGGAGAAGGGCGGCTGCAAGAGAGAGGGATGGGTTAGGGTTTCTAAGGAGGTGGCAATTGTTGTCATCGTGGGTGGGAGTGAGAGAGAGAAGAAAAGAAAAGATAAGAGATGGAAGATATAACTAAGAGGATATGGAGTTCGGTGAGATTCGTGGAGGTGGATTTTCTATGAAGTTTGAAGAAGAGGAAGAGAAAGAGACTAGGGAGAAGAGGAAGAGGAAAAGCAACGACTGAGAAGAAAAAAAAAGTGACAGATGGGCAATAAACTGTCAATAGGGAGTTTTTATAGGGCATATTTGTGATTAGATTTCAAAATGGGAATATTATTGAATAAATTAGTTGCACCGGGAGTAAAACCGCCAATTTTCTAATAAAATAATAAGCGGCTTTAGCCTTCAATAATACTATTTTAATCAACTTCTAATAGTGGGGGCAACCTTTCTTTTTAAATCTTTTGGGACGCAAAACCACCCATACGGAATTACATATCTAATTTTTGAATCTTTTAATATATTGCAAAGTTTTTCATACCTTAGAAAAGCTTTTCAATGCATCATCTTCTACAGTAATAGTTCCTAAAGTTGGATTCCCACCCACCCACACAATGGCGGATCTAGTAAGGAGCCAGTGGAGGCACTAACCCCAACTCAATCTTGTTTTACAATTATGAAGGTGCCAAGTTTTCATGATATTTTATATTGAATGAAGGCAAATTATTTGATAAAATGCCTCAAAGAAAGCTAAGGTAGGGCAAATGAATTGTTGAGACGGGCTACATTATGCAAAGACTTTGCGGATTGTTGGTAGGCTCCATTAGCCAATATAAGCTAAGACAGACTTTACAAGTTCATGCCCTCAGGAAGGAAAATTTCTAAATTCGCCAGTCTATTAGTACGAGTCAAAATTTTATTGAACTTTCTAATCAAAAGTTGCACTTATTTTTAAGCTAGGCAACACTATTAGGGTAGTTCATCCTAGTGTGAAGTTCATTTATGATAGTTTGCCAACTAGTTTGGAAAAATGTTGATCGGTTTCCCTTTGAAATCTCATCATCCATCAAATCAATAAAAATAGACTCAATGTTTTGAGGTCATGGTCCATCTTTCCGCTTCACATCAACATCCACAACATGATCATCATCATTAAAAGTTCCTTGACCTTTTTAACCACGCAATCAGACCAAAACCAACAATAAATGAAAAACAAGTCTTGATGTATGACCTCAAGTCCTACTCTTATAATTTAGGCAAAGAAAAAAAGTATAATAATTTTCGTCTTATTAGAGCCTTGGTGCAAAATGCATGAGAAATTGAACATATACGTGTGGTAAATACATGGAAGGGTGTAATTGTGAAAGTAAAAAACATATCGGTTTGGGCGCGAAAAAGGCGGTAGTATTTGGAAGCCGGAGACCCGTTTGACAGCAAGTTTGTTGGAGAGAGGGGATTTGTAAGATTGATGAGGTGGGTGAGCAAAATTCTGAATAGGGGGCAGGCATAGGCAAACAGGTAGAAATACCAGAGAGAGAGAGAGAGAGAGAGAGAGAGAGGGGAAGCCATTAGGCCCAGATGAATATCATGTGAAAGGGCATCCTCCTACAACCCACAGCTGTGTTTTTTAAATCTCGTTTCATTCGCTTACCCATCAGAAAAATGGTCTCATTTTGATGCGGGTATATGCGAATAAAAGGAGATTGTTGAAGAAATCTAAAAAGAAAAGGGAAAAAAATTGAATTGAAAATTTTATTATGAGTAGGAAAAAGAGCCAAGTTTGGGATGTTCCCTCCAATGGCATGGACGACGACACAGCCGTGGCTCCTCCTCCGAAGCCCAGCCCTGAAAAAGAAAGGCTCTACCTAGTCTGGCAGGGTAACAATGTATGATGTTATATGCTCATGATGATTATGGGTTATTTTCTTGTGGAGATCTTGTTTATGCAGAATGATTTGTTTCATGTTTTAAACCAATTGCTCCCTTTTTATGCCTGCCTTGGGGTTGCAGCTTGGTTTTTTGGATTAAGATAATAATTCATCATTTGGGCCTTTTTTTTTTTTTTTTTTTGGTGTGAATATAATTGTTACCCCATTTTACAATTTTTTTGGTCTCATGAGTTTGTTTCTGTGGTTGTCAGAAGTACCATTAGGCTTAGGTATAGAATTGGAAGACTGTCTTCCTAATTCTGAATTGAAATATGATTCTCCAGAGGTGAAGTAAAACATACATCTTTGGGAAGTCTAGTTATCTGGGTTAATAGCTCATTCTGTTTAAATGTTGACATTAAATTGCAAAGGAGATGTTGAGTTGGTATGATATGTTGTTGTACTTGGAGTTTTTCACCCCCTAGCATGCTTGGCATTCAAATTGAGCATAAAAAGGTTCCATGACTTTGTCCTTTGTATTTTGAGCAGTTCTTTGCTTCTTTTTTCTTCAAGTGAGCTTAACTCTGTCTTGACCCCTTTGTTTTTTCTGTCAAGCCTTAGAATATCTATGTAGGATTCAACTTCATGTACTTTTCTGTTGTTTTAGATGCTAATTTTGCGTATTATTGTCAATCCAGTTGTTTGAGAAGCTTCAACCGATTAACGAGACGTAATTGATCTGTTGCCATTCATTGAGAAATCAAGACAATTAATTGCATGGCGTGGGGGAGTTTATCAAGTTTATAAGTAGAGTGACCAAAGCACCTAACAATTTTAAAAAATAAAATAAAATTTGAAGAAATGATCTGAGAAGCACCTCATCAATTAGTATTTTCACTATCTGAGGGGTTTAAAAGTTGTTGAACTAAATTTTGGGGTTGAAGGTGCCACACTATCTTTGTAACAGATAGTCTCTTGTTTGTATATCATGCTTATGGAATTATATATAAGGCAGTTCTATCAATTTTTTTTATTGTGTGGATCAGTTGAGAAGATTAACTTTGTTTCTACCCATGTCCTGCGTATAGAAAATTATAACAATTCATCTACCAAACAAATTTTCTGAAAAGTAAGGGTGTTATGCATTTTAACCAAGTAATACGAACACATTTATTGTGTTCATGAATGTGTTTACCGTCAGTCATTCTTTTTCATTCAAAATCATCCATCTAAAGTTTGGTAATTTTGTACATCCATGTCAAAAGTGGCTAGAATAACAATTTCACATTTGATTATCATATGGACTAACACTAAAAACTTCACTTCTTGACAGAAATTTTTGTGTGGTGGAAGAATAGTCTTTGGTCATGATGCTGCATCACTGTTTCTAACTAGCTTTTTGATTGGATGTCCTGCACTAACATTCTGCATAAGAATGCTTGTAACGATGAAAGGAGAACATGGACATTATGACTATCCTGTACTAACTGGGGGAATAATCCTCACTGTTTTGGTTGGTAAATTGAAATTCTTTTCCGTACAGTGGGAGCCTGCTTCACCAAATGAAAAACTTCAAACCTGACTTATATTGGCTCATGCAGGATTTCACTTTTCTGTACTTGACATCTGGTAGGGATCCTGGTATCATTCCAAGGAACTCTCGACCACCTGATTCCGATGAGGCATATGATATGTCTGGATCAATGGAGTGGGTCAATAACAAAGCCTCTAATTTGAGAATACCCCGAATAAAGGATGTACAGGTCAATGGCCATGTAGTGAAGGTAAAGTTTTGTGACACTTGTTTGCTATATCGTCCACCGCGTGCTTCTCATTGCTCGATCTGCAACAACTGTGTTCAGAAGTTTGATCACCACTGTCCATGGGTGGGTCAGTGTATTGGATTAGTAAGTTTCTTCCCCTGCCAACTATTAACTCTGCAATTTATGTTCCGGGTGTCTAAATGGAAATTGAATAAGGCTGCTAGTTTTCAAGTGGAGGTAATGAAACTTAGAAATTCTTCTGGTCAGTGTATTGCGTTATATTTGAGAATTTGTTGGATATTATGTCCCAAACTCTTCATTTGGCTTTGTCAATTGGTAAAAGTTGATATTCTCAGTTACTTGTGTTGATATTCTCAGTTACCTGTGTTGAAGTGAATTCTGTTCCTTGTTTTATAAGAAAAGTCTTTCTTTGCCTAAAAAGGGGTTGGTTTTTGTATAACTCTATGAATATATAAGTTTAGCCAAAAATATGACAACGGGATAGATGTGACAGTAAACAAGAGTGAAGAAAACACCAGGAGTAGGAAGAAAAGTTTGTCTTATGGCTGGATACCAAGTAGCAATGTGATGTAGGACAACCTAAGGGGTCACAAAATGTATGAAACACTCAACCAGACTAATGTTCTTTCATTAAAATGGATACTTTGGTGACTAGCAAGCTATGTGTACCATAAGAAAAAGTAATGTGGCCATGCGTTGGCTAAAATATGGAAGGTTTCAAACTCACAAAATACAATTCACCCATAGGATTCATTAGTTTCCTTAAGGAAAACTACCTAAAAGAGTTTGTTCCAATATAAAACAATTTGCACTCTTTCTAACCTACCTCTTTCATGTTCTTGTTCTTGCAGCGTAACTATCCATTTTTCATTTTGTTTATTTCGTCATCAACCTTCCTGTGCATATATGTCTTTGTCTTGTCTTGGATCAACATTCTTCGACAAGGTGGCAATCTATGGAGGGCCATGGGACATGACATCGTATCAGTTATTCTCATAGTATATTGCTTTGTAGCAGTATGGTTTGTTGGTGGGCTAACAGTTTTCCATATCTATCTAATTTGCACCAACCAGGTAGACCTCTTCGCTTTCTTATTATTATTATTTTTCCAAATCATTTATCAATAATGCAATTTCCTGTAGTCTGGTCACTTTCCTTCTCATATATAAAACTAAGATTATCTGTTAGTTGTCTGCACTGTATACTCAATACTGTATTGCAGACATCTATGTCTATATTAGAGAAGAATGATAAGGGAAATAATGATACATTCATTGTGCTATCTAGTGCCACCGTGCGTATTTGAGTTCACTTCATAAAATATGATTTAGATTATGCTAAGTACATGTTTTTAGACAGCCTACATGAGGAAAAAAATCCCTCCTTCTCTGTGCTATCTAGTGCCACTGCTCTGCTGCAGTCTACTTTAACCTTTGATCTCAAAATCCTCAAAATCCTTAATTGAGATGGAAAACTACTGGTCAGGGTAACAAGAATAGATGTATTGTTCTAGGTTTCTTTTCTTCTTTGGGATTGATGATTCTCTTGCTTAATTTGGTAAGAAATGTATCTTTAATGCATTACCTGCCTTGAATTAACGTATAGTTATATACAGGAAGGGGGATAGCTACCTATGCATATATGTCATATAGGATATTGACATGAATTCTAGATTATTGCAAACTCTATCACAGATCTGATAATTTAGGGGTACAGAATAACTAATACTCGCTAACCATTATCTCTAATATACTAAAAGGTTGGTTTGTTCTTGTTAGGCTACAATGTAACTCAAAAGCTTAAACTTGTGGTAGTAGTGGTAAACCAACAAAATTTGACATGGTATCAGAACTTTGGTTCTGAGAGGTCTTGGGTGCAGATATATGTTTCTCTATGTCCATAGTGATGCACCTGAGGGAGATGGGGGTTAACTTGGAAGACGTTGTTGGCTCATTCCTAAATAGCTTACACTTCTTCTTCTTGCTTTTTTTTTTTTTTTTTTTCTGGTATAGAGGGGATGTTAAGTTGATGTAAAATTTTGGCACATCCCTAACAACTTAAGTATTTGGGGCACAGTGTTATCTGTTAATTTTGTGCAGAATGAGTTGCGCATATATGTTTCTGTCTACCTCCGCACTTGATAATCCCTACTATTTTTTGGATATGTTTTGCACATATAGTTGTTGCATGCATATTTTTCATCTTGCATCTACATGATAACAAGATGGCTTATCTTTGTTTACATTGTTTAGCACGACTGTTATTTGAATTATTACCCAGTGTTTTATTCTGAATTTAGATTTTTTCATTCTGACCACTGCTTTGTCACAGACGACTTATGAGAATTTTCGTTACCGTTACGATAAGAATGAAAACCCATACACTAAGGGAGTACTGGGAAACTTGAAAGAAGTGTTCTGCTCAAGGATTCCACCTTCAATGGTCAACTTCCGAGCATGGGTTTCAAAAGACGATGACACAGTAATGGGATCCATCGCTTCAGAGAGTAACAGAGGCTTCATTGGCTCCAAAGAAAAATTTGACATGGAAAGGGGAAGTAAGTTTGGCAAGGATGGGAATATGATGGTTCCAAGTATTTTGCAGAAATTGGACTACAGTGGGATTGATGATAACATGAAGAAGAAGAATTTGGGTAGCAGTGATTTTGATGAAAATTTAAAACGGAAGGCAGCAGATGAACCTGCATTAAATCCATTTATCTTTCCTATTGGTCAAGAACAAAGACGTTCACAGGGAAATTCTGGCATAGGAGTTAATTCTACTAATGATAAGAGGCCTCAGTAGTTCCAATTGGACAACATCACTGCTTGTTTTCTAAATAAAAAGACAAGAAAAAGAAAAAAAAGAAGGTATTCTTTCTCTCAGTCTCTTTATACTTTGAATATGGATATTTAGCATTTTTTTCCATGAAGATATTAGCTAATGATATGTTGCCGGACATCATGGTAAAGTTTATTTTATCGCATCAATGACCTTTAATCTAGTTGCATGAATGTGAATTTGTTTTCGGTGACAAACTTCATATTGCAACAATGTAGGTGGGATGTCCTTTTCCCTAACAAGTTCCAAGTCAAGTATTTTATGACTTGTTAAGTATTTTATAGTTATCAAGGGGCGGCAACATGAATGCCAAAACTTTAAAGTTCGGAGCATCTCCTACAGTTTGGCACACTTTTCACTTTTTCAACTCCAATGAAACAACTTATGATCATGTTAATTTGAGTTTGAGATAAATAATTCCCAATCTCATATTTGAGATAATCTCATTTCACAAATAGCACAAATAGAACTTCACCATTGGATCAAGTTTGGCAATATCTCATTCCAAGCTATGAGTTATAGAATTGGCAATGGCACCTCATACAGCACCTCCTAGCTACTAGAAGTTTTGAAACATTTGAAGTCAACAAGCCGCTTTGGCTTCTACTTACCGTGGATCTGCAAACTGCAATGGCATTGTCTGTTTGAAAGCAAAAGTAGCAGTGGGAAATGGTTCCAGAAAACTGGTGTAGTTTAGATTTTGTGGAGAAGCTTCAGATATCATATAAGATATTAGCTTTTCTTTTTTGTTCTTTTTTCTTGGATAAAACAGGCTTTGGATTTTGCAAAATCACTTCATGTGTTTATGGACTCTATTTTGCATGTTATGTTCTGCTATTAACTTGTTGAATTAAGAATTAATTTGCAACTCTTGCATAGTAATTGGTTGTCCTTACCTTGTCTTACTGTTTTTGCTCAGGTTTTGGTGCAGAAAACTTTTCTCAGTGCATGTATGCCATATGACAGATTGACTGAACATGATGGGGGCTTAAAAATGCTAATATACTGAGATTGGAGGTAGAATTTGAAGGTCAGTGATGTATTTTTAATGGAATGAAGAAAATGAAATTAATTCATTCTTCTGCACATTCTTGTGTTCAATCTCTCTCACCCCAACTCCTATTTTTATCCTACTTCATTACTGAATCTACAAAACTAGAAGAGCTGTGATATGGCACAAACAGGTGCAATAAATAATAGCTCGGTACATAATAAAAAAAATAAAAAATGAAGGTGCTACATTAAAGAACAATTTTACAGGGTTGAGTTCTTTTCTTTCTTTAGCTTTTAGGAACTCATGTAATTTATCTTTTTTTTTTTTTTTTTCTCTCTGGGATTAGAGTATGTAGATTATGTGAGCTAATGGTATTTAATTAAAAATGGACCATGCAACTCAGGCTTTACGTTTCGTTCTATAATAGATACATATCCAAGACTGAAAAATACGGCTTATGCTATTGCTCCCACTTTTCTTTCTTTCCAGTTTTGCTATGAATTTATATCGAAGTTCAATTACTAGGTTCAATTACTAGGCCGACCTTACCACAAATAGGCCAGGTTTCAAACCCTGTCCAAGAACTAAAAGGCTCCGGTCGGTAGGCTAGACTAGACTGTATTGAATTAACCCTTTTATATTACAATGGACTGTTTGGGATATGACTGGATTTTTAGCAATTATTTGGTGCAGTACATCACCAAAGTTGAGATTAATCTGGACTGCCATTATTTCATTTTTATTTTTATTTTTATATTCTCATTCCCAAATTAATTTTAACAAAATCAATTTTCAAGCCAACACAAAAAAAAAAAAAAAACGATTTTCAAACTTCAATAAGTATCCATAGCAGCTTGACTTCTTAATATGGAGGAGGAAATAGAGTAGTCTTGTTCCAACTTACAAAACAGAAAGATGAGCTTATAAGATTTCAAAATTTCCAATTCATAGTTGTAGAGGCTTTTTCGTTCCGGCAGCTACTGATGGCCCTGGGCTGCTGTAAAAAGCCAAATGTGTGATATTGCCCCTGGGTTTGAGTTCAAGAATCAGACCCCAAGAGTGCTTTAAAAGGGTAGCTGAGCCTTAGGAAACACCTTGGTCTTCTTCACCAATGAAACCAACAATTGCTTACAAATAAATTCTTAGCTTGGCTTGAGAAGCTTGTGGCATGGAAGATAAGCATTCATGAGTTTAGCATGAGAGAGAGAGAGAGAGAGAGAGAGAGAGAGAAAGAGAGAGAGAGAGAGAGGGACTAGATTTTCTACGAGAAACAGAAGTTTAAAGTAAAGGATTTCATGAGAATTTGCTGAGGAGAGAGAGAGAGAGAGAGAGAGAGAGACAGATTGGGGTGGAAGAATGGGTGCTTTGGGTAATTTTCCTCCAGCTTGACGAAAGCTTCGTCAGGCGCTGGAATGGCTTACCAGAAGAGAAGATGGGAAGAGATGGAGGAATATGGCTCGAAATTGAAGGGTTCCAAGGATGAGAGGTGATGCTTGCTCTCTTTGGATGTGTGTTTTTGGGAAAGAGAGGAAGAAGATGGAAGAATAGAGCATGAAATTAGAACGAGCTTGAGTTTTGGTGCTCCCAAGTAGCCCAAAATTTCTACTCCTTGGACTATCAACGGGCCTCGTGAATACTCGTAACCAGGCCAAAATTCTTGACTGGAGGGGACACCAAAGGCCTCTGCCCTTCCATCCCTTGGATAGATAGAGGGGAGGGCAGAGCTTTTGGTTTTTCATGTTGTCAAAGAGTCCATACCACAACCCGCTCAGCAAGCCCCAAGCATTTGTGTGGTTTGGGCCCACTTAAGCTTGTAGCGTGGTGTGTTGCTTATTTGCTTGGCGTGGCACTTGTGCAAGCGCATATGACGAACTCTTGCGTACCAAAGTTGGGTTTCTTCCTAAGTTAGGTGTCGTACTGGGCTAGGAATATATTTGGGCCTAGCCTTCAATTTTTTGTGCCTTAGCAATAGTTAACTCTTGTTGTGGAGTCAAATTTACATGCAGCATTAGCCCAAAGGGTGTGAGGACCCAATAGAATCTTCTAGCCCAACAATAATTGCAAAAAGACATTTTGGGTGCATTTTATGGGTATATTTTACTAATATGTTTGAAGGCTCTTCCAAAGAAAGCAAAAAGCTAATGTGTTGAAGTAAAATAATTCAATTTTTATTTAAGCACATGACCTTCAAAATCAGTAGACCGGCTGTTGTATGAATGGAAATTATTTCGTGTGAGTTTAGTTTGGGAATTTTAGTTATTATACGATTAATTCCCAAGAGATTTAATTTGTTAAGCATTTATCGAGAACAAAGAAGCTTTTGAACACACAAAAAATGGAGACATAACTCTTGTATCATTAGACATATTTGATAAAATCGGTTCATGTCTATGCAATCACTTAACAAACAAATTTAAAAAAGAAGAAGAAAAAAAAAACCAGTTCAATTATCACTAAAAGAAAAATAATAGTCTATAGATGACTAGACAAAAAGTGTCAAAGAATAATAATAGGTATGTAAGGGCTCTCTAAGGCCTGTTTGAGATTGCTTTTTTTCGTTAAAAACCTATTTTACTTTAAAGTTAAGTAGTTTAAGGTGTTTGGTAAAAGTAAAATATTCCGATTATTTTAAAAGCAGTGGCCTTTTGACACTAGCTTTTCAAAGAAGCAGAGATGAGCTTTTAATGAATTTTTTAATTCCAAAAATACCATCATTAATTTTTCAAAATGACACCACCTCCACCTCCACATCGAACTCCACCACCTCCATCACCACCTTCACCACCACCACATCCTCCTCCACGACCACCACTACCACAACCACCACCTCTTCCTCTACCTCCAACACCGCCGCCACCGCCACCACTGCCTCCTCCTTAACCTTCACTAGCTCCTCCTCAACCTCCACCACCTCCACAACAACCATCTCCTCCACTACCACTACCACAATAACCACCACCTCCACCTTCTTCATCACCACCACCACCTTCACCTTCATATCTTTCACTACCACCTCCTTCTCCACCACCACTACCACCACATGATTAGCATATAACACTTTCAACATCATGTCTATTTTAGTAATTATTCACAATTACAACAGTTTTATATTAAAATTTACCAAACGATTTTGACACTGATTTTTGTATTAACAACACTTAACAAAAATTATTTACCAAACATGGAGTTGCTTTACTTTACAGCTATTTCTGAAGCACAGTAGAAACAACTCTTTAAAAAGGTGACGGCAATCCCAAACTAGCCCTAACTCTCTCACTCGAATGCCCACTGGTTCTCCTTACGAACCTCCTCTTCTTCCTGAAGCATGAAGTCATTCTTGATGTTAAAGGTCTCACGAATCTTTTCAAGTGTCTTTCCCTTGATCATGTCTGCCACAGTCTGGCAAGTCAAATCCAGCAGGCTCGTGATGTTCAGATAGTTTGTAGTCAGTATTAGGTCAAACAGAATGCTCTGGTCCACCTTCACGAAATCAGCGTCCCAATTGCCATCGACACCCTATTCATGGTGCTTATTGCAGTACTCGATCAACTTTTCGAAGGTGTTGCTGGTCACGTTCGACAAAGGTATTGCGCTGTCGACACAGTTGTCCTCCACCATGTGCTTGATGGTCTGCAACTGCATGGCCACAGCCTCCTCCACCTCGATGGTCTCACTGTCGTCGCTCTTCAAGGTTATCTTCTTCATCTCGTCGGAGGCCATTGTCTCTTTGAATTATTAACTAAATCTTTAAGTTGAAAACTTGGGAGTGTTTTTATTTTCTGACTTTGGAAGTTGAAGGGTTGAGTGATTTGAGTTCCAAAGGTTGAGAGACTTGGCATGATTTTATAGCCTACTCGTAGCACATTGTCCATGTAAGATAAGGAGAGAAATATATATATTTTTTTCTCGTATTAGGAAACATTTTCATATTAAGAAAAGGAACGTCAATGATGCCCTTGTAACAAAAAGGAAAGGGAAATTGATCAACAAAAAAAAAAAGTAAAGGGATTTTCTTTTTACTTTTTTACTTTTTCCTTCTTTGCTATTTATTGTCATATATCCTTTTTCATGCAGCCTAATTTTATGCAACCATATTACTGGAAAAGATTTTGGTCGAAGATACTAGGGGGACCCTTTGCTACAAAAAGGAGGAGATGACATCCAACGTTGGTTTTATGCTGAATATTTTATGAATTATGTGATATGTGGTAGTGTGACTCGAGTGTATTTGGGATTTGGGTTTCTTGAGTGATAAACACTTTGTATACTCTCTTTGATTATAGTGGATTACTCCATCGTTTACAAACTGGATGTAGGCATAGCCAAACCAGTATAAATCTTGGTGTTCTTGTTGATTTTATTTTGTTTCTTTTATCTCATGCCAGTTGTTGTTTACTTTCATCCACTTACACTACTTGGTTGACTCTTCTGCACAACATATGGTATCAGCGCTCTAGTTTTGATTGAGGTTTCCGTTTGGAATTGGTGGTGCTACAGTACCCATGAACAGTACATGTGCTATAGTACCGTGAATAGTGTCGAGTGGATTTGATGGCTGGATATAAAGACGAACCTGTTAAGGAGAAGGAGTCGGCATCGTCTTCGTCGACACCTACATCCAGTAGACATCCAATCGCTACTACGAGGTTAGAGGTTGATAAATGAAATGGATCTAATAATTGACATGTGGCAATGTGAAGTTATGGATGTGTTATATCAACAAGAGTTGGATATTGTTCTAGAAGATAAACTCGAAGAAATTGATGATAAGGAGTGGAAGAGACTTAATCTTCATGCTTGTGGCTTTCTTCAATTGTTTCTTGATAAGGAGTTGAAATACCCATATATAAAGGAAACTTCTTCAAAGGAGTTATGAAGGAAATTGGAGGAGAAGTACATAACCAATAGCGCAGAAAATCGGCTCTTCCTGAAGAAGCAACTCTTTCGATTTCAGTATCGTTAAGGTATTTCTATGCACGAACACCTCAATGATTATAATAAAATACTTGTTGATTTAGCAAACCTTCATGTGAAAATTCCTGATGAGGATAAGACACTATATTTGCTAAATTCACTGTCTGATGATTATGATCATGTGACAACTACTTTGTTGTATGGAAAATCCAAGGGGAAACTTGATGAGGTGTCTGCGGCATGGTGAATCATGAATGTCGTAAGAAGGAATTGAAGACTCAAAATTCACAAACCGAGGCACTTGTTGCAAGGGATTGAACAGAGGAAAGAAAATCTAGGAAGCAGGGAAAATCTCATTCGAAGTCACGAGGGAAGTTTCCTGCTAAAGTTGAATATGCCTTTTGTCGCCAAAAGGGTCACTGGAAGAAAGACTGCCCCAAATTGAAGAACAAAGAGAAGGAGAAAGTGGGTTCTGAATCAAATTTTGCAAAATCTGGAGATGATAATTTCGAGTTTGCCTTAGCATTCATCTGTTAATGGTCACTCAAAGGAGTGGATTTTGGATTCAGGTTGCACCTATCATATATGTCCTATTTGGGAATAGTTTTCTAGCTTCCAAAAGTTGGATGGTGAAGTTGTTTTGATGGGAAACAATAATGCATGCAAAACGCAAGGGATAGGCAAAATCTACTTGAAGATGCATGATGGAATAGTCAGAGAATTGAGTGATGTTCGGTATGTACCAAATATGAAGAAGAATCTTATCTCATTGGGCACATTTGAATCCAAGAGTCTCAAGATCACCATGGAGAGTGGAGTTCTTAAAGCTATGTACGGGACACGGGTGGTGATGAAAGGTATAAGACTGAATAACTTGTATTTCTTGTTGGGAAGTAAAGTTATTGGTAGAGCAGTTGTCACCAAAGCTACTTACGCAGATATCACAGACACTATGAGGTTATGGCATATGCGTATTGGGCATGCTGGTGAAAAGGCATTGCAAGGATTGGTGAAGCAAGTCTTATTAAAAGGTGTGAAGGCATGCAAATTGGAATTCTGTGAACACTGTGTGCTGGGTAAGCAAACAAGAGTGAAATTTGGCACTGCTATTCACCACACTAATGACATTCTAGATTATGTTCACACTGATGTTTGGGGACATTCCAAGAATGCATCTTGGGGAGGTAGCCATTATTTTGTCTCATTTGTTAATGACTTCTCTAGAAGAGTATGGGTGTACACCATGAAGCGTAAAGATGAACTCTTGAAGATATTCCTGAAGTGGAAAAAGATGATTGAAACTGAAACCGGTCGAAAGATCAAGACTCTCATATCAGACAATGGTGATCCTTTCTTGGAAGTTTGTCAAGATGAGGGTATTGTGAGGAACTTCACGGTTAGGAAGACATCGCAACATAATGGGGTAGCGGAGTGCATGAACCGTACTTTGCTTGAGAAAGTCCGGTGTATATTGTCTAATACTGGTTTAGGCAAAGCGTTTTGGGCTGAGAATTACCTATGCAAGTCATCTTATTAATTGGTTGCCTACTGCTACAAATAAGGGGAAAACGCCCATGGAGGTATGGTGTAGTAAACCTTGTACTGATTATAAGTATTTACGTACATTTGGCTGTCCTGTTTACTATCATGTCAGGGAAAGCAAGTTGGATCCAAGGGCAAAGAAAGCTCTGTTTATGGGCTTTAGCAATGGCAAGAAGGGATATCGACTTTGGTGTCTAATTGAGAAGAAATTTGTTGTAAGCAGAGATGTAACTTTTGATGAGGCTGGTATGGTTAGTCAGAACAAGCATGAAGGTGAAACTAAAGCAACCAATACTAGGAATAGTTTAAAGCAGGTTGAGTTACTGAAGACTCTAGTTGTTCTAGTGAGGTCTGACGTTACAGACACTAGTCCTATAGTTGATTCTGATGATGAGGACAAGGATGATGAAGAGGAGGCATCTACCTAAGAGCCTTCACAACAACAAGATTCTATTGCAACTAGGAGAACGAGAAGAAAAATTTAAAAGCCTGCTCGATTTACTGATATTGTGGCATATGCACTTCCAGTCATTGAAGATGATATTCCATCCACCTTCAAAGAAGCGGTCAAAAGTTTAGAGAGTGTGGAATGGAAGAAATCTATGGATAAGGAGATGAAATCTCTTCATAAAAATGAGACTTGGAAGCTTGTTCAGTTTCCAAAGGGGAAGAAAGCAATTGGGTATAAATGGGTGTATGCCAAGAAGATGGAATCTTTGGAAAAAGGCAATGTAAGATTCAAAACCAAATTGGTAGCCAAAGGCTATGCTCAGAAGGAAGGCATTGACTACAATGAGGTATTTTATCCTGTAGTTGGCTCAACTTGATGTCAAAACGGTATTCTTACATGGTGATTTGGAGGAGGAGATTTATATGTCTCAGCTAGAAGGGTTTAGTGTTGTTGGAAAACAAAATTGGGTTTGCAAATTGCAAAAATCATTGTATGGCTTGAAGCAGTCTCCAAGACAATGGTACAAGTGATTTGATAGACCATGAGGGCTTATCTGCCAGAACTGATAAAACCCCTTTTTTTATATATTTAAAAATGAAAGATCTTTTGGGAAATTTTGCCGCCCATTATTAAGAGAAAGAAGCCCCACTCCAAAGCATTTCTTATAAATATAGGAGAGGGTGAACAGAGCAGAGGACACACAAAAATCAAAAAACCAAAAATCAACCAAAGATAAACACTCAAAATGATCACTTGATCTCTGAGAATCTTCAAACAAATTGAAGCAACCAAGAGCTCACTCGAGCCACAGAAGAAGCCAGCTATAAATCAGAACCTCCAGTTCAGACTTAAGAAAAATAGGTCATTCAAAACGAGATTTCTCTCGTTACAAATTTGGTTCAGCAAAAGCCAAAACAAGCAGAGTTTGAGTTTTTTACAAATATGAAAACCTCAACAAATTTATGGAGAGCCCTGCCCAAGCAGAACAGGTACCACAGTACAGTTCCGGCTCAGTAATCCTCAAGTCCAGCCACTTCTGCCCTTTTCAGACTAAAGAGGCCGCAATTCTGCCCATTCAAAAGGCCTCCAAGGGCTCAAAATAGATTAAAACTCTGCCAAACTCAAACTTTGGTATCGATTTACAGCCGGAGCTTAGCAGTTGAAGTTGGGAACAGTCCAGTCCAGCACAGGCATACCCAGTCCAGCCCGGATCAGAAGCTTTTGTCCAGGCATAAATGGAAGTCCAGTCTTCTTTTTGTCTTTCTAGAGTTGATTTTTCCCTTTTAAGTTTTGTAAAAGGTACTTCTGCCTAAAAGCAGTTTACTATCTTATCATTTATTCTGGCCAGAACTACCAGTTTTGTACTATGAAAAATTGTGAAGTCCTCACCAATCTGAGGCAAGAAAAGAACTTACTTGGTAGATATTCTTCACCCAAATTCACAATCACTTGTTTAGTAATTAGTAACTTGGGGCACAAGTTATCTATTCTTAAGAAGTCTGCTAGGATTTTTATTGCTCGCAGTGGCACGCTCGCACATTAAAGAAAGTTGACTTGTTGACCAGTCAATGGTTTTCAAGTCAATGGGGAACTTTACCCTTCCATCACAGGAGCAAACACGAAACGGATGAACACCTTATATTATGGACTTTTTCTTGTTGAGAATTGGAAGGGTTCTCCAAGCATTGAAAGACTGAGATGCAGGGTGGTTTTCTACCCCCTAGGTGTTTTGAACACAGAGATGTGAAGTGGCCTTGTATTCACCTCATCTTCTCTAAACATAGCTTGTTCCATATTAGTGACCACTTCAGGCTCGGAAGTTTCTGGCTATGGCCTTCGAAGAGAAACTTTGAGCATGCCACTCTCATTTTGAACTGTGAGGCTAGCATTCCTTTTCTTCGCTTTATGACCATTGAGTTTTACCTTTAATGGAGCAGATGTTGTTTTTGGTAATGATGCCTTTTTGTGAATGACTACTCATTTACTCAGCCCATCGTTTTTACCAAAAGTAGTCAAAATGACTAAACTGCCTCTTGGAAATAGATTGATTGATCTGTCGAAGAGGACAAATATAGCTTGCTATCATCAATGACTCCATTGTTTGTTTCAATGAGCTTATTTTCTTTTCACTAGGCTTCGTTTTTGAAGTCTTAATAATTATCTTTGGCTTATGAGCTTTTGAAGTTGGGACTTCTTCAACTTTTGAGGATAAGGCACCACGAGGTGTTAGCTTCACTCGAATTACTCTTGAAGGTTTGGGTGCTTCAATCTTTTGTGAATGAGAGACCAGGTGGACCGTAAAACTTCGTATCAGAGTAATTTACCCCTTCGCCTTTGAACAGCTCAATGTCAGCTTAAACATTTTTGACTTCCCCATCCACCAAGTATTTGAAGCACTGGTTATGTGTGGAAGGGACTACGCCCATACGTATGGAGCCATAGGCATTCCAGCAGGACGTTGTATGAAGTGTCAGCATTGATCACATGGAATAGGGCGTCTGAATATAGGTCCCTTATTTCCATTTGCAAGGCAATAAAGCCCATGGCTTTTTGCCCAAGTTGGTTGAACCCTTGAATAGTCAGCATAGAGGGAGACAACCTTCGAGCACTCATCCATATAGCATGGAGCGTCTTTAATAGGATAAGATTCACGGCCGAACTACAATATAACAAGATTTAATTAATGGTCGTGCCTCCAACTTTGCCAGTGACATAAATAAGTCGGTTATGGAATTTGGACCCAAGTAAAAAGTCATCTTTACCAAAAGTAATTGTTGTCAGGCACGATGCATGAGCCATTACAAGTGCTTCCCTAAGCTTTCTCAAAATTTGTAAAGCTTCATAGATATTTAAAGGAGCAGTATCGAGCTTAGGGTCCTTTGTTGCATGTGATTGAGATGACTCCTTTGTTTTACCGGTATTGGGCTTAGGGTCCTTTTGCTTTCTAAGAGGATGGTGGAACTTCCCCTAGGACAGTTTTTTTCCGACGAGGAGACCTTAATCTCATTCGCCTTTGACTTCTTCTTGGTTTTAAAGGAATCAGCTTCCTCGTTTTGTTGTGCACTATCAGCAGATGGGATGCTTCGATCGAAGCAGAGATTAATCTCATCAACCTTTGTGTCAACCTCATATTCCTCTATAGAACCCATATTGCATTGCATAATTTCTTCCTAAACTTCGGATTCACTCGAGAAGAATTGAACTGGCAAAAACTCAATGAGTGTGACAGGAACCATTGAGGGTTGCTCATATTCATCTTCCTGAGGGATTTGAACTTTCTTTTGCACCATCTTCTTTTTCCTCTTATTTTTCAAGGATGGCATGCCTCGAATCTTGACACC
Source organism: Prunus mume (assembly GCF_000346735.1). The sequence goes on from NW_007362515.1 coordinate 109,490, forward strand.
AGGAAGAATAGTAAATCTGTGATTGGGTGGGAAATGTTTGGTCATGCACTTGACCCTTTTAACAAATGTCTTCCACCCTTCAGCAGATTCGTCAGCCTAAGAATCTTCCCATATCTCTAGACTGGGTGCAGCCATGAGCTCTTGAAAAGTGGGAATTTGAAGATCACTAGACATTGGTGCATTCGGACATGAATGTATAATTGGGCCCCCATTGTCGATATTAATACCTGCAAATTTCGCTCTATCTAGTGATGAGTTCAATCCCCACAGTTCTCTAAGTACCATATATAGTTGCTGGTCAGTTATCTTAGTTACATATAATCTCCCACCATGGCTATGCATGAAACGAAAGTACATGATGTTAACCTTATTGATTTCCGGTCCTAAACAACCCGGAAATGATATAGACGTCTACTTAGAGCTGTTGATTGATTATTTAAAATCTTTGTGGAATGGGATTAGAGGAGTGTATGATGCTCATATAGGAGAATACTTTACACTCAGAGCTGCATTACTGTGGCCAATTTATGATTTTACCAGTTATGGAAACTTATCTGGTTGTGTCGTTAAATGATATAAAGCTTGTCCAATATACGACAATGATACACCTAGTCACAAGTTGAAAATGCCCACAAAATTTGTTACATTGGGCATAGAAAATGGTTACCAATCAATCATCCATATCAGAGGCAGCGTGCAGCTTTTAATGGGAAACCTGAATATGGCACGTCTTATGAGCCATTAACCGAAGAAGAAGTGCTGCATATGGTTGAAGATATTAATTATAAATGGGGATCGAAAAAAGGGGAGGTGGAAATGAAAATGATGGTGACAAAGTCTGTTGGAAGAAGAAGTCAAAATTCTTTGAACTTGAGTATTGGTAATACCTTCCTATGAGGCATGCCCTTAATGTTATGCACATTGAGAAGAATGTTTGCGATAGTATCATTAGTACATTGTTGGAGATCCCTGGAAAAAATAAAGATGAGATTGTTGCTCATTTGGATTTATTGAAGATGGGGGTCAAGACTGATTTGCAACCCGAGTATGGAGAAAGATGTACTCGATTGCCTCCTGGGCCTTGGAATTTTTCAAGAGCAGAGAAGAGAGTGGTGTGCAATTCTTTCTATGGTATGAAGGTCCTTGAAGGTTATTCTTCAAATATTAAAAATCTTGTATCTTTGCAAGATTCAAGACTTCTTGGGCTTAAATCACACGATTGTCATACCTTGATGCAATAGTTGCTCCCTGTGGCAATTCATTCTGTCCTCGAGAAGCTTGCAAGGTATGCAATAACTCAATTGTTCTTCTTCTTCAATCCTATATGTGCAAAGACAGTATATGTGCAATAACCAATTTGTTATGGCTTCTCAAGTCAAACAAGTATTTTTTGTTGACGACCCAATGCATCATGATTGGTCAGTAGTGTTATCAATGCCTAATCGAGAATATAATGATGTTATTGGTGATGATGTCTTAAATAATGTGAGAATTGAGTGTGAGCCATTTACGATAGGGATGCCAAATGTTGACACATTTGATGAACTAGCCTATGAGTCTGGGATTCAAAATATTTGAGATGGGTGTGAAGATATATGGATTGAATGATGCTTGTAATTTATGACATTACTTATGCCCTAAATGGCTATGTATGACATTAATTTTGTAAGAAATTGTATTGCATTTTTTTCACTTTCATTATATAGAGTTTGGGCGCAAACCTTTTAGCTGGTTCAAGTACCAAAATACAACGGTCCTGTTAACAGAATTGCAAAGACAAACCTCCAAATAGTATCAGACGTCGTTTTTTTTATCATACGTCATGCAATGGAAGACCTTAAAACAAATTAAAAACAAAAACAAAAATACAAAACACGTCGGTTTAAATAAAATGGACATTAAAAAATTCATCTGTGACAAATGAGACGACTGGGATGTACTTATTGTCGTCTAAAGCATAACTCAAATGACTGCACATAATCACATAACAACGACGGTAAGGAAAAGACGTTATTAAGGCATATCACGACAGAGACTCCAAAGAGCCGACATTTAAAAGAAGATAACCTGACCTTATAACAACACATCGACATTTACCGTTGTCTTATAATATAATCACGACAATGTACTCTCAGTAATAGCCGTCTGAAAAATTTACCACGTCCCAATTTATGTAAAAGGAAATGGAGATTTAGTGAAAAACAACCTTATAACAATACACCAACATTTACAGAGTAACCACGTCGTTTTCTAAATCTTCCTCGTCGTTTATATTGCGACATATGACACGCTGTTTATTATCAACGTGGTAAGGTCATTTCCACTATCATATTTAAAATAAATGAGTCGTAAGATCCTTGTTCTTCCCATAATTACTGCCGTCATTAAAAGTTTTCACGTCTCCTTGGTGTTTATGTGTCGTGAAATAGTCTACACAAACGTCTCTTGTCAAAAAGGGTGTGTAGTTGTACGTCGTACTAACGTCGTCTGTGTTGTACTATTAGACGTGTATATCGATTAGTACGTCGGCCTTTAAGTTATGGATGACGGTGTAAACTGTTTACAACGTAATCGCTGGACATATAGATACACCTATATACACATATATTATATACGTGTATATATGTATATTATAATATAATATATAAATATATATTATTATATATTATAATGTATGTGGAACGATTCTTGTATAACATTTGTATCTCGAAGAGTTTCCGCATCATTTTCCATTGAAGATTCTAAACGTTGGTCAGCCACGTTGTCGACGCCGTTGTCAGTTGGGTCTAGTTCTGGTATAGCATACACATTCCTATGATCCATCTTCTGAACAACTTTCCAACCGCTCCCGGCTTTAGGGTCATCTAGATACACAATCTGTGTTGCCATGTTTGCCAAAATGTAAGGGTCGTCATCATACCAAGTTCTATTAATGTTCACAGATAGTAAGCCATGGTCGATTTTAACACTTCCCTACCTATTTGGGTTGGTATCAAACCATCAACGCTTAAACATGATCACTTGGTATCGTTCTTTGTAAAGCAATTGCACGACAGTTGTGAGTTTGCCATAGAAATCAATGTTCGTACTTTCGCCTCCACCTGGGACATGGACACTGCTGTTTTACGTACACAGCTTGTCATCTTGTGCAGTCCCCAAAAACTTGATGCCGTTAACATGGCAATATGAGAACAATTCAGCGCGAATCGGGCCGAATGCCAAGTTATATAACTCATCACTGTAAGTGGGGGAATTCGATGATTTCAACTTATTCACCTAATATTATACAAAACCATTCACATGTTATTTTGAAAAAAATTAAATACTACAATATTTATTTGTCAAATACAAAACACTTATAACTTACATAATCCAAAAACCATTGTGGAAACAATTCACGGTGTTTCTTGGCATACAAATGTAATGGATGTTCTCGCTTCATCATCTCTTCATGCTCATCTAAGTATGCTATTATCTCATCACAATTGTTCAATATGAACCAATGAGCTACCTCCATATCGTTTCTGGAAAACGACTCTCTTCGTCCAGGATCTCCAAAAGGTCGTGCGCTTTGGGCAAAAACAGAAAGTTTGTCATTTCTCAGACCTCCATCATTATTGCATTGAGGAAGCCGCCTCCACATATTTTAAATGCATTCCATAGAAAGTAAGCGACTCATATTGAACCCAAGCCTCTATAATTGATCCTTCGGGCTTTGCCCTATTGCGTACACTTTTTTTAGCTCTCTGAGAAGCCTGCCAAAATAAAACTATATGATTCAAATTAGCAAGCGTGTGATAATGATGCATACACAAATGATAAGGATTATATGACTTTCTATTGGATACATTTATCGATAGTTGACAGGACCAATAAGCAATGCCTCTTATGGCAAGTGAACCATCACGTGGATTATACTTATGAAGAAAGCTGGAGGGAATATCATCTCAAACTTGCTTAGGACTTGGACAATGTCATGGCCAATTGATTAATGTCTGCCTTTTGCATCATTTTTTTCATCAGTTGGGAAAAAAAATCTGGACAACAACATGATTGGCTTCACTACATCTTCCGGCAATAGGTGTCGAATACCCACAGGAAGTAAGCGTTGCATAAACACATGGCAGTTATGGCTCTTAAGTCCAGCAAAGTTACCCCCGTCAACATTCACGCAACGTGCGATATTAGAAGCATACTCATCTGGAAAATTTACAAACGATACAAACTTTAGAAACTCTTTTTTGCCATTCGGTTTCATAGAAAAAAAATGCAAGATCCCTTCTAGCTTTATCACTATCCCTATTCATCCATAAACCCCTTCGTATGCCCATTCTTTCCAAATCAAGATGAGCTTTGATCGTGTCCTTTGTCTTACCCTTGATATCTAGAATCGTGCCCACCAATGTGTCAAATACATTTTTCTCAACATGCATTATGTCTAGATTGTGCCTCAATTTTAGTTTTGACCAATATGGGAGCTCAAAAAACATAGGCTTGTGGGTCCAGTTTATATGTGTAGAAGGTCTGGTCCGACTAACTATTTTCCCGAACGGAGCAAAATCCAAACGGTTAAAGTGTTCCAAGATCTCATCATCGGACCATTCTTTAGGTCTGAGGCGATGCTCTGTGTTCTCGTCGAACTCTTTATCTTTTTCCCGTCACTCGTGGTCCCATGGCAACCATCTCCGATGAGCAAGGTAACAAACTTTTCCAGCGTGCCAACCAGAAGTTACATCTTCTTTGTATACAGGACAACCATATAACCCTTTGTGCTCCACCTAGAAACCATTGCATATGCGGGAAAATCATTCACAGTCCACATAACTGTTGCCCACAAAGTGAACATCTTCCTAGTTGATTTATCATACGTGCGCACACCATTTGTCCATAAATCCTTCAGCTCATCAACCAACGCCTTAAGTAAACATCGATTGACCTGTCAGGATCCTCAGTTATCAAAACAGTCATCATCATGCTTTTTTTTTT
>NW_007362515.1:120483-141229 GCF_000346735.1 Prunus mume
CCTAATATTATACAAAACCATTCACATGTTATTTTGAAAAAAATTAAATACTACAATATTTATTTGTCAAATACAAAACACTTATAACTTACATAATCCAAAAACCATTGTGGAAACAATTCACGGTGTTTCTTGGCATACAAATGTAATGGATGTTCTCGCTTCATCATCTCTTCATGCTCATCTAAGTATGCTATTATCTCATCACAATTGTTCAATATGAACCAATGAGCTACCTCCATATCGTTTCTGGAAAACGACTCTCTTCGTCCAGGATCTCCAAAAGGTCGTGCGCTTTGGGCAAAAACAGAAAGTTTGTCATTTCTCAGACCTCCATCATTATTGCATTGAGGAAGCCGCCTCCACATATTTTAAATGCATTCCATAGAAAGTAAGCGACTCATATTGAACCCAAGCCTCTATAATTGATCCTTCGGGCTTTGCCCTATTGCGTACACTTTTTTTAGCTCTCTGAGAAGCCTGCCAAAATAAAACTATATGATTCAAATTAGCAAGCGTGTGATAATGATGCATACACAAATGATAAGGATTATATGACTTTCTATTGGATACATTTATCGATAGTTGACAGGACCAATAAGCAATGCCTCTTATGGCAAGTGAACCATCACGTGGATTATACTTATGAAGAAAGCTGGAGGGAATATCATCTCAAACTTGCTTAGGACTTGGACAATGTCATGGCCAATTGATTAATGTCTGCCTTTTGCATCATTTTTTTCATCAGTTGGGAAAAAAAATCTGGACAACAACATGATTGGCTTCACTACATCTTCCGGCAATAGGTGTCGAATACCCACAGGAAGTAAGCGTTGCATAAACACATGGCAGTTATGGCTCTTAAGTCCAGCAAAGTTACCCCCGTCAACATTCACGCAACGTGCGATATTAGAAGCATACTCATCTGGAAAATTTACAAACGATACAAACTTTAGAAACTCTTTTTTGCCATTCGGTTTCATAGAAAAAAAATGCAAGATCCCTTCTAGCTTTATCACTATCCCTATTCATCCATAAACCCCTTCGTATGCCCATTCTTTCCAAATCAAGATGAGCTTTGATCGTGTCCTTTGTCTTACCCTTGATATCTAGAATCGTGCCCACCAATGTGTCAAATACATTTTTCTCAACATGCATTATGTCTAGATTGTGCCTCAATTTTAGTTTTGACCAATATGGGAGCTCAAAAAACATAGGCTTGTGGGTCCAGTTTATATGTGTAGAAGGTCTGGTCCGACTAACTATTTTCCCGAACGGAGCAAAATCCAAACGGTTAAAGTGTTCCAAGATCTCATCATCGGACCATTCTTTAGGTCTGAGGCGATGCTCTGTGTTCTCGTCGAACTCTTTATCTTTTTCCCGTCACTCGTGGTCCCATGGCAACCATCTCCGATGAGCAAGGTAACAAACTTTTCCAGCGTGCCAACCAGAAGTTACATCTTCTTTGTATACAGGACAACCATATAACCCTTTGTGCTCCACCTAGAAACCATTGCATATGCGGGAAAATCATTCACAGTCCACATAACTGTTGCCCACAAAGTGAACATCTTCCTAGTTGATTTATCATACGTGCGCACACCATTTGTCCATAAATCCTTCAGCTCATCAACCAACGCCTTAAGTAAACATCGATTGACCTGTCAGGATCCTCAGTTATCAAAACAGTCATCATCATGCTTTTTTTTTTTCATGCATTTCCAAGGCAGCAAATTATATGGGAATACGGAAATCGGCCACATGTTGTGGTGTTGGTTTAGAACCCCATACGGATTGAATCCGTCAGTGGCAAGTCCGAATCTAACATTTCGGGGATCAACATCAAACTCGGGGAATGTTTGATCGAACTCTTTCCATGCCTCCCCATCAGCAGGATGCCACATCACATCGTCGTCTACCCGTTTTTCCTGACACCACAATCAAAACACAACAATCACAACAACTTCATACGAAGTCATACTGTCACCTTATGCCTCCAGTAAGGGCCTTATCCCATTCGGGAATGCATAGTCATGTCACGTAATCTACAACTACATGAGATTAGATTTCGACGTGGATGAATTTTGGCAGCATCCCGATACAGTTCTTGAGGTGTACTGTAGGTATAAACACCTATGTACCACCTGAAGAACGTACAGAGATGACATTGAAATCGTCACAATCGAAACCTAATCATATAACCATACATTACGTGACATGACTATGCATTCCCAAATTGTCCAAATAATGAGACAATTCAAGAATTAATTGGATCGCAGTCATGCTTTACGCATCCATGCACAAAATCCAACTAATCTTGAACAGGAAACTAAGTGTTACTAAAAATTAAAATAAAAGTACGAAGTTAATTTCAATTAACTTCGTACATCACAACACATTGTGCTACGTCACACACAATTTAACAACATAATATAAATATAATTTCACAAAAAAAAAAAAACAAACATAACAAACTAAGTTTAACATAATGTAATTAATTTAATATTTTTATAATACAAAACAAATAAAATACCTTCTCAATCGTTTTCCACCAATTGCTAATTACAAATATCCCTAACGAGAACAAAATTAATAGTCTTAGTATGAATTTACATTAATACTTTTAAACTAACGACAAAAAATACTTACCCAATGAATGTACTGAATTCCAGATATGAAGAAGAATGATTTCGCGTGACGAATCAATTTTTTCGTCTCGAAAAAAAAAATTGTAGCGCAAAACCACATTTTCGTCACAAAAGTGGTCCATTTCGTCGCGCAAGTACGTGTCGACAACCCACTTTGGAGCAACGAAAAATTGGTTTTGTCGCTCAAATTCTATATCTCGTAGCGCAAAAGCAAATTTTCGTTGCGCATGAAAGCGCCGACATCACATTTTACGCGACGACATAAGTTTCCGTCACCCAAGTATTTGGAGCCAAATAAAAAATCCTAGGTTTTTCTTACGCGACGATAAAGCTAGTCGTTGCCCTAAGTTGTCTTTTGCGACGACATTTGTCGTCGTGCAAGTGTTTGCCGGCAAATAAAAAAACCCATTGTTTTATGTCTAACTTTACGCGACGAAATGGGAAACCATCGCGCTAGGTTTTCTTTCTCGCTGATATATGTCGTCGCGCAAGTGTTTGGTGCCAAAGAAATTAAACCCGGGTTTTTCTTTCTCACTTTGCGAGACGGCCTTGTTTTTTGTCACGCAAATTATCGTCGAGCGACGAAACTTTTGGTCGCGCAAGTTTTCGATAGTTTGTGTGAAGAATATTTTTTTCCGTCGCTCAAGTGTATCTTGCGCAAATAGTAAGACGTAGTAGTGGGGGGCTAGATACGGCAATTCATGATGTCATGGGTCAGACAGAGCTGCCGCCTTTTGATCTAGACCCTCCACCGAGGCTTCCTCCTGGGATGGCTTCCCCGATGGCATAGATGAGATAGACTTTGTTGCGATTCGATGGTAGAAGAAGGAGGTGACCTTGGCGATGCATCGCCAGGAAGTGCCCCTTGTGAACGCCTTCCTAACTGAGGTGAAAATGGATGCGGGGGAGCTCGCTCGGACCAAGGCTATGGAGTTCTCGGATCACGTCAAGAAGTCAGTCCTTTCTTCTGCCAACATAAGTATCCTAGTACCTTGGTGAACTTTTTGAGTTTGTTTGTTTGAAGTTGAGTCTTGATTGCTGATGATGTGTTTTTTGCAGGCCTTTGGGATATGTACCTCACCTTGGTGAGGGCGGAGAAGGAGGTGGCCTTGGCTAGACTTCATTCTGAGACCGCGAAGGCCACCACTGTCGAAGCTTAGGCTGCCATTCGAGAGAGGAATGCGCTTCAGTTAAAGGTGGGGGCCCACAAAGTGAACATCTTCCTAGTTGATTTATCATACGTGCGCACACCATTTGTCCATAAATCCTTCAGCTCATCAACCAACGCCTTAAGTAAACATCGATTGACCTGTCAGGATCCTCAGTTATCAAAACAGTCATCATCATGCTTTTTTTTTTTCATGCATTTCCAAGGCAGCAAATTATATGGGAATACGGAAATCGGCCACATGTTGTGGTGTTGGTTTAGAACCCCATACGGATTGAATCCGTCAGTGGCAAGTCCGAATCTAACATTTCGGGGATCAACATCAAACTCGGGGAATGTTTGATCGAACTCTTTCCATGCCTCCCCATCAGCAGGATGCCACATCACATCGTCGTCTACCCGTTTTTCCTGACACCACAATCAAAACACAACAATCACAACAACTTCATACGAAGTCATACTGTCACCTTATGCCTCCAGTAAGGGCCTTATCCCATTCGGGAATGCATAGTCATGTCACGTAATCTACAACTACATGAGATTAGATTTCGACGTGGATGAATTTTGGCAGCATCCCGATACAGTTCTTGAGGTGTACTGTAGGTATAAACACCTATGTACCACCTGAAGAACGTACAGAGATGACATTGAAATCGTCACAATCGAAACCTAATCATATAACCATACATTACGTGACATGACTATGCATTCCCAAATTGTCCAAATAATGAGACAATTCAAGAATTAATTGGATCGCAGTCATGCTTTACGCATCCATGCACAAAATCCAACTAATCTTGAACAGGAAACTAAGTGTTACTAAAAATTAAAATAAAAGTACGAAGTTAATTTCAATTAACTTCGTACATCACAACACATTGTGCTACGTCACACACAATTTAACAACATAATATAAATATAATTTCACAAAAAAAAAAAAACAAACATAACAAACTAAGTTTAACATAATGTAATTAATTTAATATTTTTATAATACAAAACAAATAAAATACCTTCTCAATCGTTTTCCACCAATTGCTAATTACAAATATCCCTAACGAGAACAAAATTAATAGTCTTAGTATGAATTTACATTAATACTTTTAAACTAACGACAAAAAATACTTACCCAATGAATGTACTGAATTCCAGATATGAAGAAGAATGATTTCGCGTGACGAATCAATTTTTTCGTCTCGAAAAAAAAAATTGTAGCGCAAAACCACATTTTCGTCACAAAAGTGGTCCATTTCGTCGCGCAAGTACGTGTCGACAACCCACTTTGGAGCAACGAAAAATTGGTTTTGTCGCTCAAATTCTATATCTCGTAGCGCAAAAGCAAATTTTCGTTGCGCATGAAAGCGCCGACATCACATTTTACGCGACGACATAAGTTTCCGTCACCCAAGTATTTGGAGCCAAATAAAAAATCCTAGGTTTTTCTTACGCGACGATAAAGCTAGTCGTTGCCCTAAGTTGTCTTTTGCGACGACATTTGTCGTCGTGCAAGTGTTTGCCGGCAAATAAAAAAACCCATTGTTTTATGTCTAACTTTACGCGACGAAATGGGAAACCATCGCGCTAGGTTTTCTTTCTCGCTGATATATGTCGTCGCGCAAGTGTTTGGTGCCAAAGAAATTAAACCCGGGTTTTTCTTTCTCACTTTGCGAGACGGCCTTGTTTTTTGTCACGCAAATTATCGTCGAGCGACGAAACTTTTGGTCGCGCAAGTTTTCGATAGTTTGTGTGAAGAATATTTTTTTCCGTCGCTCAAGTGTATCTTGCGCAAATAGTAAGACGTAGTAGTGGGGGGCTAGATACGGCAATTCATGATGTCATGGGTCAGACAGAGCTGCCGCCTTTTGATCTAGACCCTCCACCGAGGCTTCCTCCTGGGATGGCTTCCCCGATGGCATAGATGAGATAGACTTTGTTGCGATTCGATGGTAGAAGAAGGAGGTGACCTTGGCGATGCATCGCCAGGAAGTGCCCCTTGTGAACGCCTTCCTAACTGAGGTGAAAATGGATGCGGGGGAGCTCGCTCGGACCAAGGCTATGGAGTTCTCGGATCACGTCAAGAAGTCAGTCCTTTCTTCTGCCAACATAAGTATCCTAGTACCTTGGTGAACTTTTTGAGTTTGTTTGTTTGAAGTTGAGTCTTGATTGCTGATGATGTGTTTTTTGCAGGCCTTTGGGATATGTACCTCACCTTGGTGAGGGCGGAGAAGGAGGTGGCCTTGGCTAGACTTCATTCTGAGACCGCGAAGGCCACCACTGTCGAAGCTTAGGCTGCCATTCGAGAGAGGAATGCGCTTCAGTTAAAGGTGGGGAGCTTGGAGCGAGAGCTGAAGGAGACGGCTCCACGTCTGGAGGCGGTAAAGGAGGCTAGGGCTGAGGCTAAGACGAAGAAGGGGCAGGAGCTAGCTGTTGCGCGTTCTAAGGCAGTGGAGGAGTACAAGGGTTCTGATGAGTTCAAGAACCTTGTACTTGACGCCATGGTGGAGGAGCAGTTCGGCTGGGAGAAGCTGGTGACGAGGTTTAATCCAGATTTGGATATAAACTTTGACACCAGTGGCGTGCCTCCTCCCATTCCTCCTGGCAGGGATTTACTATTTGTGTCCCATTCGTCTGCGGATGCCATGAGTCCCCCTGATGTCGAGGCGAGAGGCGGTGCCAAGTCAACGAAGGTGAGTCGATCCCAGAGGCTGAGCCTACTGCCGAAGAGGCGCCGGAGGAACGTGCTGATGCCTGAGGGCCTTGTATTTTTGCTTTTGTTATGTAACTTAGTATTTATTTCAGACAGTTGTACTCGAGTGCCGATGGTGCTCGTCTTGTTTGTATGGATTTCCTTGCCATAAGGCAGGGTTATTTTTATGATGTGTATGATTGCATGCCTTTTTCTTTCAATTATGCTTGTTGTGAACCGAATTTGGGAGAAAAAGTAGGAATAAGCCCAGGTTAGACGTTTCATTAAGTGGGTGCTGAAAGGCAGGAAGTACAGAAGAGGTCTGAAGAAACATGAGGTCCTAGAGTCTAGGCATGCTTACTTATGGTAGCATTTGAGGTGGTCAACGTTCCATGGATGAGGCAAAGGTTTGTCATGGGTATCACGAAGCTGATAAGTGTCTGGGCGGCAGACTTTGATAATCTCATAAGTGCCCTTCCATGATGTAACACCCCGACTCCAAATTATGCTATATTCTAATGAAATTAAAGGTGAATTTACGAAATTACCCTTGGGGTAGGGTAGTTTGGTCATTTTCTTATCCGAAAGGATTTTGGGACCACGAGTGGTTTGGTTGCGTAGGTGGTTCTGAGATGAATTCGTAGACAGGCGGTAGGCTTGAATCGGAGTTATAACGAAGTTTTGGCGATCAAATTACCTTCGGTGGCAAAACCGTAAATAATTCGAAAAGGGTATTAGTAAAAATCAGAATCGTCACTTTCACCTCACTTTCTCTCTCTCTCTCTCTGGTTCGCACCTGTTACTGTTCACTGAGACGGAATTCACCTTCCCGCCGCCACATCCGGCCACCCCAGCTCTCGAGACCGGTCCCGTTCGACTCGTAGTGAAGTCCCAGACCTAAACCACCCCGCCGGAAATCTCGAGATTCCTCGACGGTATCGATTGGTTTGAACCGGATTAATCCCGGCGTTGCCCCGCTGCTTCAGCCGCTCATTTCCGGTGAAACTGGTGAGGGTTCTTCCTATTTTTCCTTGTTCTAGCTGACTGTTGCATAGGATTTGATCAATTCGTAGCATAAAACCCGATTTGAGATGTTAGGGTTTCAGCCGATTTTCAATTCGAAATTCCAGCCAGTTCCCGTCGTTTTGGGCTTGGCTGTAGTTGAATGAAGTGCTCCCCTAGTGGAGTAGGACCTGTAGCCGGGAGGGTGACTTGTGATTTGGAGATTTTCCGTCGCCGGAATTTCTCTGCACACCCGCTTGCTGCCAGCGCGTGTGGCGGCCCGTGGGCAAGTGTGGCGGAGCTGCAAATTGTTCCAGTGTGATTCTTAGGTTGTCACGAGCGCGTAGGATTTCACATATCTCAATTCTGAGGTCGTTTGACTATCGAACAGATTATCGCATATGAGTTCGATATATTCCGACCGTTGGATCATTTCCAAATTGAAGTATGTTGCTCTAGACCTTCCTAGGATTGTATAAAAATTCGCGGATCGTGAGTCGGAGCCTCAGATGTCCCGATTCGATAACTTGAAGTTTACGTTATACGATAACCGTCCGATTGTGCGATCGTAAGCGATTTAATCGTCCGTTTCGGACCAAACTTACAGGACGTTTGTAAAACCTTTAGGAACTCCCGGATTGAAAAATGGAGGTCGTGGGTCCCGTGGGCCCGGTTGACCCGAATTGGAAAGTTTGACCGTCAGTTGACCGAGTGTCTTACGAGGCTGTTTCATCGTGCGAATTGGGTAGTTGGACCCTAGAACACCTCTTTCCTCGTACTCACTAGAAACCCAGGAAGCTAGAGTTTTATTTTAAAAGTCTGTTTCGAAGCGCTTAATGTTAATCGCATTTTCGTATTCTGAATCAGGTACTCCGACCCTGTATACGCAGCAGGCGGGACCCTCTCAGAGTCAAACTGTGTGGGACTACTTGTGAGTGGACTTTTCTTTCAAAACTTCAGCATGACTTTATTCATGGAAAATATGGCATATTGCTTTATTTTGTTTATTGAATATGGTATATATTCGAATGTGAAATTCGTGGTTTTCATAAAGTTTTGATAATATGTTTGGGTTTTGAGAATACGTACACATATGGTTATGTGTGGGGTACTTGGGAGATTAATATGAGTTTATGTAAAGGTGTGATTATTGATATGTCTGTCTGGAGTGCTTCAAGCACTATCCTATGTACCTCCCTGGATCTGAAACTTGATTACTGATACTAGATACACTTGGAATTATTTGAGTTCAGGACATCCTTGAGGGGATGTTGCTGTGGACCCTGGATTTGGGGTAGTCTGCGCGCGTAGGACTGGTATTTCAGGCGTACAAGCTTTGACTGTGTCGGCTGTACGTGCTGGCTGAGAGTTAGTTCCCCAGTTGGACGGCTCGTTCCCTAGACACATGGTGAATTGAGGAATGACTCCGCCATGTGGACTAGTCAAACAATCCCCCGGTTGGATTGTTTCCCCGGTACAACTAAATTTTGGTTATATTTATATATTATTATTATTATATTTTATATTACTATTATATATATATATATGAATATTCTGTCGTTCTTATTTCTCGGTAAGGATACTTCCTCGCCAGTCGTACCATTGGGTACGTTTTCGAGAGTTTAATCTCTCGGGACTCTTAAGTTTTGAGTGGTGAGTTTTGTGAAGTGTGATTCACGGATTTCGGATTTGGTATCCGGTATTATTTTTAGTATATGTTTATATACTGCTTATGATGGTTTTATCATGCATCTGGATTCGTTGCATGTTTTTATAAAGGTGGGGTTATATTACTTTGATTTAATTGAACTGAACTTAATTTTCGTCCACTCACAATTTTCTGTTTTGCGCCCCCAGCCAGTAGCAACTGAGCTCCACAGTTGAGCCGGACCGGGTGCTCTCGAAACTTGAGTCTTCGTAGGGACTCCTTCACCTTTTCCTTTCAGTTGAACTGTACTTCTGTTGTATTTGAATTTCTTAGATATGCTCTGTATCGCCCGCTGAGAGTATAAATCGCGAGGCCGGAGGCCTTTGTTGTAAACTGTTTTATTGCTCGTAAAGCATGCTGCCAGTTGGTTGTTTATAACTGTAATTTTGAAGAGGTTGAAGTTTGGGAATGTTCATTTTACAGGGGAGACTCTGCCAAATTGTTTTGATAGAAAGTCTCGGTCTTTAGTAAGTGGGCCCGGCATCGAAGTGATGTCGGAATTTAGGCGGGATCCGTCCCGATTTTCGAGGAGATTCGGGGCGGGTCCTGTCACATGATGGTCCCAAGGTGCCCTCGGTGGAATTCTTGGTGACCAAGGAAACCTTGCGCATTACCCAGTATCCCGTCTTGAAAGTATGAGGTTTAACTCGGGAGTATAGTAGTATTTGGCGATACGCTACTTGTAGGCGAAGTTGCACATGTTGGTTTGCTCACGAACTTGTCAATTAAGTCGAGGTTCAGGGCCAACTACTCGTCATTGGGTCGGCATCGTACGCAGAGGTTCAGTAAGATGGTTGGCCAATCTCTATAGGAACAACGGCCTCGGTGCCAAAGGAAAGGGAAAAAGAGGTCTCACCTGTAGATGTATGAAAGGTAGTGTGATAGGACCATAGGACTTCCGGGAGTAGTTCGGGCCAACACCCCTTAGCCCTGTCAAGTTTGGTTTTTAGTGTCTTCTTGATAATTTTGTTCACAACTTCGACTTGGCCATTGGATTGGGACGATCGCGCTGCCTTTGGCAGAGTAACGGTAAAGGTGAGAAAATAGTTACCCTTTTTACTAGGGTATTGTTCCCTATTTATAGGGAAGTGAAAATGGTGGAAATTAAGTGCTTATAAGAATACTGTTTTATGACTACTCTTTTTTTGGTTGAAACTGTTGTATGATAATTAATCACTAATAATTGGTTAGTCTTCTAATTGCATACTAGTTCTTCTAAGTATCACTGATAATTTTTAGTAGATCATGAACTAGACAGTGTTATTTCTATATTCTAATAGATGACTAATTTACTCTGATATATGATCTCCCTTACTAATTTTTGCCTCTTGAGAAAATAAGTTAAGGATGACTTTGCATTGCATTGGACTTGTCATTGTACATTGACTATTGATGTATGATCAAATAACCATGCCCTTGATCCGTTTTCTTGGCGGGTTTTAAAAGATTAAACATCAGCAGAATGTAAAGAATGTGATAGAAACTTACTGTAGTGTGGCTTCTTGCCTAGGTGCATATGATTGTAAATTTGTCAGTGTAATTAGAAGGAATGAAGTTTGTTATTTCCATATTTGTAAGGGGGCGAGTTCATAAGTTCTTATAGAGTGCCCATTTCCCATGCATATCTTCAAACCATTAAATACTGACTTTGATCGCCACAAATCTTTCATTAATGATTAATTTAATGTTTATTGGAGGGAAGGCTAACATGAGTTTGGGCTGGGGTTGAGTTTATCCACAGAATTCACCATTTTACACTGGTCGATTCCCTCAACGTCTCAGTGGTTTAGTTGCCAAAAACCTGTGAAACTGAGTTGAAAACGAAGGATGCAATGGAATAGCATCATCCAATTCAATGGTCATTGTCATATGAACTTACTAAATTGTATTTACTTTATTGTTGGATGAATATTAAACTCAATAGTCGCTATATAGGGTCGCAAGAACAATTGTTTTACAGGACTTTCTAGGAAAGTGAATCAATGACCTAGGTTGCCTAGTTTCAATAGCTTTCCATTCGTTTAGAGGAAACTTTATAGCTTGAAGCAGCATGAACTTGCCACACTCAATCTGAAGATTACCTTGCTTCTGTGAGCATGCAATCTATTTGACCAAAAAGAAAAGAGAGCGAAAAAGAAAAGGACTTCTAAAGCTTATCGCTAGTCATCCGATGGCATGCAATAATAAATCAATTTATTGGAACGTTGAACACATCCCGGAAAATTATATCACCTTTTGGAGGGTGAGAGTGGAACGTTGAACACATCCCGGAAAACTACCGCTTCATTGTTTGTTCCCAAATTATATGTTCATTGTTCCTCCAGTCAATGTTTTCATTGGTTCAATTAATGTTGAAAAGAACGATAGCGGGCGCTGGAATATCGGCCAATGAATCAGAGGACACTAACCAGGCAGTTGTTTTTTTTTGCTACTGGTGTTTTTTTTTAATATGTATATATTTAGGAAAAAATACTAAGTATTGGGACAATATGGCTTTTTTTTTTTTTTGTGGGGCTCACTCAGGCTGGTCATCCAGATCAGTGTACAAAGGGTAAGTGATAGGAAATGTAACTTATCAAACAGTATAGTACTGTTTGATAAGCTAACTGAAAATAGAAATGATCATCAATAACTCAACCGAAAATAGAAGAAAAAGTTAAAGGAATATATTGTCAAATTCGGAGAATTTTGTGGAATGTGAGACCTTATTCCTTATGAGGTGTTTGCTAGAAAGAAAAAAAGAAAGTAAAAACTGTGATGACACTGGGGTTTTGCCCCACTTGGTTTCTCCACGAAGATTTTAACGAAGTCATCATTAACATGTTAGTTCTTATAATATTCCTATGAATTTAATTAAATATATATTTCTGTATAAAAAAATATATATTGCGAGACTCGTCTGTTGATGAAATTAAGGCTAAGGTCTCTCATTTCAAAAGAACTGGTCCCAAAAACGGCATTCAAAACATACTTTACTTTTGATTTTTTCTTTTTAATTAGTACTGAGCTGCTTTGCTTTGTAAGTTCTTCCAGCTTTTGTTATAGTGAAGAGTTTTATTAGTTTATCACTCGTATTGATAAAGTGTTTTATTAGTGTATCAACACCAGTAATATGTTGTTTCTTCTATAGATCAAACACTAATGAAAAAATTAATAAGTTGCATTTTAAGAAGATATTTCAATATTCTTTATAAAAACGATATTATTCTACTTTAATCTAATCTAAACTACGGGAAGGGAGATTTGAACTCAAGTGCAAAGTGGAGGAGCACATCCACTCTAGCCAACTTGGCTAAGCCCACGTCTGAAAGAAAAATATTTCAATTTAAGAGGTCTAATATAATGTTGAAATAATGAGACATGGTAACCACTATTATTGAAAACATAATTATTAATACTTTTTATACATAAGATGCATCATAGTCACATAATGTTTAAATTCTTTTATTGTAATTTTTCATTTCCTTAATACTCGGTGCTTCGAAACAACGTATTAAGAGCATTCACAATGGGCTCCTTAAACCACCTCCTTAGACAAATTTTAGGGAGAAATCGTAAAAATGCAACTCCAACCACACTCCCTATCCACCTCCTAAAATAGGGAGTTCTCTAGGAGCTCCTAAATCTGAGGAGAGAGAAAGGACTCCTAGTGGCTCCCTATAATTTAATGATGCTTTATTTAATGAGTATTTCAAACTTTTATTTAATGCTAATTATTTTTTATTTTATTTTTTAATAGAGATGGACCAATTAAAAAGGAGTTATAGCATTTATGACTCTCCAAATTAGGGAGTATGGTTGGAGTTGAAATTTTTTAGAGAGCTCCTAAAATAGCTTTCTTATATTCTTAGCCAAATTTTAGCTAAGAAATAGAGAGCATCACTGTAGATGCTCTAAGAAAGTACATAATGAGGCCACTTGCATTGGAAGGAAGGATCATTACTCTTGTTGTCCTAGTTGTGTTGGCTCTCATTGCTGTTGTGGTTCCATTCCATTTATCTCTTGAAAATCAACAATTTTATCCCTACATACAAATGAAGTAAAGCAAGCCATGAGAGAAAAACTAAGACAAGAGGGAAAAAACAGCCAAGATTACGCAACTGAAAGTGTTATGAAAATGTAATTTTGTAATTTGATTGATGAATTCCACATAGAACAGATTTTATTGACCTTATATGAAAAGGGTTATCAATAGTACCACTTGCATCCACTAGCTCCTACTTGTTTGTATAAGAGGGGAATTCTGAATCCACCTCAGAAATGGTGACATTGCTTCGGGTCCGGCGGCTAAATCTTGGGTCAAGCTCTTCCAAGTCTCCCTCGTACACCAGACGAGCTGCACACTGCTTCACTATTACTCCATGGCCAACTCTGGCCATAATTGAAAATGTAATCTGACCAAATATACCTTGCCACCACTCTGTGCCAGAAGGCAATTTAACCTGATCGCTGATACCCTTCCACAACTGAGGAAAGTGACGAGGAAAAAAGAGTACCCATAGGTGATCAGACACAGCTTGGCCCAACTCTGCATTGAGAAACACAAATGGACGCCTACGTGCCGTCATCTCCTTTCCATTGATGTCCACTTTGCAAGTAATAATATGTGTATAATTGTAATCAAATCTAGGATACTTAAGAGCATGGTCGCAATTAGGTGATCGTTCCTGGATTGCAAAAGCAATGCACACCGCGAATCCCATCCATTTTTCAGTAAACCAACCTGGACATAGCTGCACACTTAATGGATACTCCACACTTTGAGGATTGAACCACTCCTCCTCATTGTATATATATTCAGCAGATTTATGATTGAACCACTCGGGAATTTCATTTCCAGGAACAACAAATTGAAATACGTCTTGAGTAATAGGGACTTCCTGCATCATAAAAAAAACAACGTCAAAACACTTAAGAAGCCAACATATTATTTAGTGTGTGAATGAGATAGAGAGCGCGAGAGAGACCCCAACGTATTGTTCCAGTAATGTAAATACCAAACTCCTAAAATTGTGCATCTCAGCAAATTTGAAGCAGTTGATACATTGTGCCCGTAACAGCAACTTGCACCTTTCTGTGGAACCTCTGGCAATTCTTTCTAATGAAATACAGTTATCAACAACTGCTATTACTGTTTGTGGAACCTCTGGCAATTCTTGAAGCCTCTCGCAATACTCCAAGTTAAAAAATAGAAGTCTAGAAAGTAGAGAGATGCCGTTGGGTAGGCTAACAAACTGGTTTCTACTGAGATCTAGGTCGGTTAATGAGGACAAGCAGCTAAGGTCATTAGGGACTTCCAAGAGATTGCAATCACTTAGAGTAAGTTTTTTTAAGGAAACCAAACCAGATAGAGAAGGCAGCAACAAAGGCGTGGGAACACGACTTCTTATTAGAAATCGCTGAAAAAGGGAGAGAAATAGCTGAAAAAGGGAGAGCAAATTCCAAAATTTAGGTGATGGTCCTTTACATCCACGAAAGTTTAATACTGTGAGGCTTTTCAACCGAACAATGGAGGAAGGCAGTTGTCTTATGGCAGTTCCACTCACATCAAGCTCCTCCAAACACTCTGCATTGCCCAACTCATTGGGCAACTTTTCGAGCTTTGAGCAGCCAGAGAGATTAAGAACTTTGACAGATTTTAAGCCATACACACTTCTTGGAAGATGCACAAGACTTTTGCAATCCTTCAAGTTTACATGAGTAATTCTTTCAAGCATTCCAAGGGATGGGTCGACCTTATACAATCGTATACAACCTTCCAGAATCAGATACTCAAGATTTGGAAAGCCTCTAAAGTCTGGGGTGTTGACAAGATTCAATGAGTGGCTGAGCTTAATGACTTTCAAATTGTATAAAATCTGTCAAAAGAACACAGAAAAAAAATTGTCTTCAAATTCTATGAAAGGCTGTCAAGTAAGAACACATAAAATAAAAATAAAAATAAAAAAAAGCTTCGATGTTTAAGGGTAATAGAAGATTAAGCAGCAATAAGATACCTTAACACCCGTCCAAAAAGATTCAATGTGACTATGGCACATGTTAAGTTCTAGTAGTTTCTCTGGGTTGAAATGTGACGGGAAATATTTTGAAGGATACCCAGCCCATTCAAGACTTCGTAAATTATCAGAGAGATATTCAAGATCATTAGAGAGGTTCACATTAGCGAGATTGAGAAGTCTCAGTTTCTTCATCCTTGAAAAGCATTTAGCATCCCCGTGCACCACTGGCCCAGTTTTGTCCATGGTTATACTTTCTACTGCATCTGTTCCCTATCAAACATGCACGGATAAAGAATAGTGAAACTCATATATAACTAAAATATGAAAAGAACTAAACTCATTCGTAAACTAAGAGTCCCCTTACTGTAATTTTGCTCAACACATGCTTGGCCTCTTCATGGCACCACAACCTGCTGCGATTTCCTGGCTCATCAAGACACTCTCGATTGACTATTTCACGACCCATCTCTTGGAGCAATCGATGCATCCATAGAGTGCCATATGAATTAGTTAACAGAGATTTCTCAATGATGACATCTATTCCAATACTTGCACAAAAGCCGCAACTGTCTAGGATTTCTATAACTCGATCTTTTTTCTCCCCGTTAAAGAAACATGCAATATCTAGGAAAATTTTCTTCTCCTTGTCATCTAGATCATCGTAACTTATTTGAAGTGTCCCCAAAACTGCATTACAAAGATCCCTTAGTTTACCCAACGCACTGTTCCAAGCAGTTACATGTCTTCCACGCAAAAAACTCCCCAAAACTTTAAGAGCTAGTGGAAGACCATCAGCATAACTCACAACACAGCTAGACAAATCAATATAATTTTTTTCAGGGTGGTCTTTTCCAAATGCTTTCCAACTAAAAAGCTTAAGAGCATCATCATGATTTAGACGTTTGACATGAAATCTTCTCTCCACTCCATGTTCAACTTACAAATGCTCATTTCTAGTTGTAATAAGAACTCTACTCCCAGAGCCAAACCACTCTTGCTTTCCAGCCAAATAATCTAAATGGTCTGAGTTCGTCACATCATCGAGAATGAGAAGAACCTTTTTGTGATGAAGTAATCTTCTAAACATTGTAGATCCGTCATGAACATCAAATATGTCAATCGTTTTCATCGATATCCTTGAAAGAATTTCTCTTTGTTGGGATATTAGACCACCTTTTTGAACATTATCACTGACATTCTCAAGAAATATGCTCAATTCAAATTCAGGAGAGATTCTCTCACGAACAACTCTGGCAATAGTTGTTTTACCAATCCCACCCATACCCCATATCCCTATAAAGCGAACATCATCGACCCCTGCACCTAACAATAAATCAATTGAGTTCATACTTGAGTCTAATCCAACTGAGTTCTCCACAGAAGTGAACGATGTAGGACGTAATCTTTTCCATATCACATCGATTATATCTTTGATGAGCAAGGTTTCGTACCTATAACATATTAACATCAATATCAGTCGTATCTCTAGATTTTAAGAAAGGTTGTCAGATCATATATAAAAGAGTTTTTATCACAAATGTTCCCTGATGTGTGTCAAATTATCACCTTTAATCATTTATGTTTTTTTTTTTTCTGACATTACCAGTTCTTTATGTTACAAATCACACATCAATTTGGTGATGCCATTAAGTTCCGTGAAAATTTCTTTTAAATTAATGACGTGGCATGTATGTAGTGCTCACATATCCAATGAGATAATGCTACATGAAACTAAATAAAAAATATTTTTAAAAATAATAATTTCACATTTAAAATCTAAAAAACATTTTTTTTTTAAGTGGCAGAGCCCCTCGTCTCTCTCCCTCCAATCTATGTCCCCTCTCTCTCCCCCGCTGTGTCTCTCACTCCACCAAAATCCATCTCAATAAAAAAAAATTCCCACATACCCCCCTCATCCTCTCCTGAAGTAATTTGTAATCCAACAAAACACTCCCATTTCCCATCCTCCTCTGTGTTTCTCTCTCTCTCTGCCAGAAACCATTGAAACAATCGCAACCCAAATGAGATTTAAATACAAATATTAAAACCCATCGAAAAACTGTATCTTTTCTTGGAATTTTTGACACAGCTACAAGCAGGAAAAAAAGAGAGAGAAGGTGGGGTTGGGCATAGGTTGCGGGTGGAGATGGGTCGATCGGGTTGTGGGCAAGAAAAAAACCTGAGTTACGGGAGAGAGAGAGAGAGAGAGAGAGAGAGAGAGAGAGGGTAGCAGGGGAGAGAGTGGGGAGAGAGAGGGGGCGGAGTAGAGATGGCAACGGGTCGGATAGGGGCCGGGTATAACAATACCATTCCCGTCCTTGCTCTCCGTTCCCACCCCCGTCCCCAAACCCATCCCCCTTTAATAGGTTTCGGGAATCCCCGTCCCCGTTCTCGTTAGGGAACTATCCCCCATACCCACCCCGAACCCCCAATTTTTTTTTTTTACATAAAAAATATTTATCATACATTTTAACATTAAGTTTCATATTAAATTATCATTCAACACATCCAAATTAAATATAAAGTTGAACTCAAGTATTCAAAATCACATCAATATGAAATTCCAAAGAAGATTAGGAAGAATTAGGAGAGAGAGGTTAACTTAAGTTAAACATAAATATTATAATTATATATTTATTTATTTTATTATAAACATATATATTTTCGGGTCAGGTTCGGCGATGGGGATGAAAATACCATCCCTTCCCCATACCCGTCGGAGATTTTCAAGTTCATAGATCCCTATACCCGATATTCGTTTTCCTTTTGTTTCAGAAATCTCCCCTCGTTAGGCTAGGGGACCCACTCCCATGAGGATTTTTGCCATCCCTAGGGCTGAGAGGAAGAGAGCTTCAACTTAAAAAAACCAATTTTAAATATCTTTTAGATTTTTATGTGAAACTATTTAAAAATAATAATTTTATCTATTTAGATTCACGTGGCATTATCTCATTGGATATGTGGGCCCCATATACATGCCACGTCATCAATTTAATAGTAATTTTGACGGAACCTAACGAAATAGACCAAATTGATATGTGAAGTCAGCAGGTACTGGCTTAATGCTATTTGGACATTTTTTCTTTTTATGCCAAAGTTAAGAAGGGAAAAGGGATAAACTCACACACATGCGTGTACAGTGGTGGCTTGAACCCATAACCATTTGGGATGGCCAATCCAACTAACACCTCATTGTCATCTTATTTGGACACTCTAAATATTTTGACCACATTTAGTTGACCACATTATGTGGTAGCTAATGTTTTTGTGCCATGTCAATTAAAATTAACACATGTGTTAATATCTTTTATTAATTTTAATCTTTTAATTATGAAAAATAATTAATAACATTTTTTTTCTTATAATAATAATTTTATTAAAAAAAAAGGAGTTAATTATGGATATACTTATAGACACGATATCAAGTCTTTGAGAAAGGTGGAGTAACTAATGCATATTTTTTGTTGTCTAAGACATTTTTCATAATTAATATGTATGTGTAATCTTCATGCATTTTCTATTTTTAGTTTTAATAACTAAAGCGAATGAAAAAATACAAATTTATAAATAAACCCAATCCTAGACATGTATTTATAAAAAAACCCAAACACTATTTAAACATAGAAACACACCCAAAATCAACCCCAAAATCAACAATTGTATATTTTTTGGGTGTGTTTATAAATGGGTTTTGAGCGTGTGTAATGATGAGTTTTGGGTGTGTTTATAAAGTGTTTTGGGTGTTGGGTTTTTTTATAATTTCAACCCTCATTTTGGGTGTTTTAGTGAAACTCCCATGAAAAAAAGGCAGAGGTGGAGGTAACTACCACATTGTAAGTCGGTTTTAAATTTTGAATTTTGTTTTAATTTCTTTATTTAACTAGCCTCTCCACACGTGCTTCCGCATCTGCAAGAAGTTTTTTTAAAAAAATTATTTTATTTTAGAATTAAAAAAGATAATAGGTAGTTGTGTTCTATAAAAATAGGATCCATTATCTAATTTTTCTTTTAATTACTATTTTTTTTAATATGAAAAAGTGTGAATTTACCATGTTATCCTCATTTAATTAATAATTTTAATTCTTAATGTTAGTATTAACCAAGGGCATTTTTTGGTATTGTAAATGTTTTACCATTCTCTGCCTTTTGTTATATATATATATATATATATATATATTCTGCCTTTTATATACTAAGCCCCTTTGCTTATGTTTTTTAATTATTTTATTTTATTTTAGAATTAAAAAAGATAATGGATAGTTCTGTTTCATAAAAATAGGACTCATTATCTAATTTTGTTCATAATATTAAATTTTAAAAATAAGATCCATATTATCCTTGTTTTACTAATCCTTTCAATTTTTAATGTTTGAGTTAACGAAAAGCTTATTTTGATATTTTGAATGTTTCACCATTCTCTGCTTTTTGTTTTATATATAGATATAGATATAGATATAGATAAATCATCATATAAAAACACGGCTACTCTTTTCAAACTTTTTAAGAAACTTTCCTTGGAAAATAATAAAAATAAAATGTATACCAGTCCTTAGCCTTCCACCCAGAGAAATCGGACACTTTCGCCAATGCATCTCTCCACTCTTGCACCTTCGTTTTGTCATCCGAACTAAATCTTTCTTCTAGTTGTGAAAAGGCTTTCTCAAAACACCCCGTTTGTTTTCGTACATGAGATGGATCAACATGATAGAAAATTGGTAGAACTGCTTCTCTTGCTTCCATGAATTTAAGAATGTGTAGAAGTTCATCCAAGCACCATGTTGAGGATGCATAATTTTGTGAGAGGACAATAAGCGCAAACCTTGATCCTTCAATCGCAGCAGTCAATTCTCGAGAAATAGCTTTTCCCTTCGAAATTTTAGACTCATCCCTGAAAGTTATGATTCCTTGAGCTCTCAATGTTTCATATAAGTGGTCTGTAAAGCCCTTCCGAGTGTCATCACCTCTAAAACTGAGAAAGACATCATATTTCCATTGAGGTGTTGTAGATGGAGAAAATGTAGATGCTCTTCGTGTGTACATATCGCCACTGGAACGAACTTAATTACTTAGCTGTGGCAATTTCCTGAAGATTGTGATCAAATCCACTGCAAGTAATCCCAAAAGTTTTGAGATAATTTAAGAAGTCCCTTTTTCGACTGCAGAAAATAGTAGAAATGTTAAAATTAATGCAAACTGACCTAGCAAAGTCAGTGAATCCAAAATATCATGATATCGAAGTATGCTTTTGTTTGCCCGTTCTTGGTTTACTCCTATGATGGAAGGGCAAAGTTCCCCACTGCCTTGAGAACCATAAACTGGTCAACAAGTCAGCTTTCTTTGGTGTGCGAGCGTGCCACTGCTAGCAAAATTTCTAGCAGACTTGGTTTGGAATGGATAACTTGCGTCCCAAGTTACTGATTTCTGCAAACAAACGATTGTGAATTTGGGTGAGGAATATCTCCCAAGTAAGTTCTTTTCCTGCCTCAGACTGGTGAGGACTTTAACAATTTATCTCAGTATAAAGAGGTTGCCTTG
>NW_007362515.1:145075-147575 GCF_000346735.1 Prunus mume
TAGGGAAAGTTAATTAAATAGAGCATTATTACCTTACCTTCCTTATTTTCAGCTATTCTGTGCTCTTGGAGAAGGATTTAGACTGAAAATCGACTTTTCAAATGAATTTTAGCACAAGGCTAATTGAAAAAGAAAGCTAAGACATTGAAGATCATTGTATCAAAGTTTCATAATTTTCTATCAAGCCAAATGCTCTAGACTTCCAAGTCAAGACATCCTAAGTTGAAATCCCGTCAGAATTGCACTACTGTGGAAGATTGAAGATTTGAAGACTTTTCTGATTTTTCCTAGTGGCAAGTGATATGTGCATGGAAAGCTAGAGATTAAGATACATTTCTCATATTTTTTCAGAATTTTCTATGAAGTGAACCCAAAACGTGCATGAGAAGAAATGGAGATGATTGAGAAGAATGAGACTTGGGAGCTAACAAGTGAGAAGTTTGTGATTGGTGTTAAATGAGTTTATAAAACCAAGTTGAACCTTGATGGCTCAATACAGAAGCATAAGGCTAGGCTGGTAGTCAAAGGCTATGCACAAAAGCCTGGAATTGACTTCAATGAGACTTTTGCTCTTGTGGCCACACTAGACACCATCAGAACACATGACTATAAAAATCGAAATAGACGACGGGAAACCACCGTCATCCAGAAGGTTTTCCAACCGTCGTGAAATCGACCGCCATCTTTTGTACAAAAAACAACAACGGTTAATACCCGATGTCGTTAAGGCATTCAACGTCCAGATTTATTACGAACCGACGTGTAACTACTATATAATTAGCCTAAAATTAAATCTTCCACAATATTAGACGACGATTTTACAAAAACTGAGACGTCTAAAGAGTGTTACATGTCAAGATCAAAAGAAGAACTGACGTACAGATAATTATCCACGTTCCTAAATGAAGGAAATAAGACATGGATAAGCTAGAAACCGTCGTGGTTAATTTATACTACGTTAAACGAACAATGACACTGACGTCTAAAACATAAACGACGACGTGCACAAAAACCAACAGACGTTTAAAGGGTATTACATGTCATTTGTCTCTTAATAACCGCCGTAATATGACATAACCACGTCCTGCACATGGCATCACTGACGCTTATGTAATTATCCATGTCACGAAATATAATAGAAACCGACATGTTAAGTTTATTCCACGTTTGTTTCTTGCAAGAATCGTCGTTTAAATTGTACAAAAAAGCCCCTTTGACAGAGTTAGACGTCACTTTTTCTGAAAAACTGACGTCTAAATGATTTAAAATGACATAATATTACTCAATATCGACATACAAAATTGTTCCCACGTCATTTTTTGTCAAAGGATGACGTTATAAATAATATTGAAGGCGTGGATAGGAAAACAACCGATGTGGATTATATATTCAACGTCGGTAGCATTAAAATAAAGGATGTGGTTAATTAGTTCACTACGTCTGGAGATCCACCTGCTTGACGTTGTAATTGCTTACCACGTCGGTTTTGATTACATAATGACGTGGTTGTCCTTTTAAAAGTCACTTGTTTAACTTTCCTTGACGTATGTATGCCCAGAGATGTCAGTTGTTTTAGACTAGCTGATGTGCAGAACATTTGTCACAACGGTTAATGAAACTGAACGGCCTTTATTTCTTTTGGGGTTGTTAGAGTTTTAGTTGAATTAGTCAAAGTTTATTCAGTTAATAAATCCTATTATTTAGGATATGTAGGTAGAGTCTGACTTTTTCCTTAAACAGTTACCATGGTATTAGGATCAGTAAAACGTGGGTTGTTTGTCTCAATCTTATCTCATTGTAAGGCTTATATAAGCCAACAACTTGTTTTGAATACAAGAAGATTTTATCCAGATATTACTTCTGAATTGCTTTGTGCTTAGAGTTTATAACAATCTGGTATCAGAGCTCCATCACGGGGCCTAAGTGTGAGAGAAAAGAAACCGCAGTTTCTTAAGAAGAGAAAGAGTGAGAAGAAAGAGAATGGAGGTATGGCAGCTGAAAGTAATTTCGTTCAACCTGCAATTCCTAAGTTTGATGGTCATTACAATCATTGGCCCATGCTTATAGAAAATTTCCTTCGTTCGAAGGAGTATTGGAGTTTGGTGGAGACTGGAATCCATGCTGCAGCAGAAAGAATGGAGCTTACTGAAGCACAATAAAAATCAGTTGCAGACCAGAAGCTGAAAGACTTAAAGGTCAAGAATTATATGTTCCAAGCCATTGATCGAACCATTATGGAGACGATCCTCAATAGAGACACTGCCAAGCACATCTGGGACTCTATGAAGCAGAAGTACCAGGGTTCCACAAGAGTCAAAAGAGCACAACTCCTAGCTCTTCGGAAGGAGTTTGAGGTTCTCCAGATGAAAGAGGGTGAGAGTGTTGATGCGTACTTCTCTCAAACACTCTTCATAGCAAACAAGATGAAGATTCATGGTGAAAACATGCAGCAAGTGGTGATCATTGAAAAGATCTTGAGATCAATGACCTCAAGGTTCGA
>NW_007362515.1:152575-158107 GCF_000346735.1 Prunus mume
TGAAGGCACTCCAACTGTACTAACATCAGATAAATGCTCGGTGCAAAACTCTATTGCTTCTTCAGCTATATACCGCTCAGCAATGCAACCTTCCGAACGAGTACGGTTCTGAACGTACCCTTTTTGCACTTTCATATACCTTTCAAATGGATACATCCATCTAAAGTATACTGGGCCACATAGATGAACTTCTCTGACAAGATGTACCACTAGATGAACCATGATATCAAAGAATGAAGGGGAAAGTATTTCTTAAGCAAACACAAAGTAACTACTACATCTTCTTCCAACTTATCTAGCTTGAAAACATCTACCGTCTTTGCACATATAGCATTAAAGAAGAAGCATAATCAAGTTATTACATACCTTGCAGGCTTCTCCAAAACAGAATGAATTGCCATAAGGAGCAATTGTTGCATCAAGGTATGACAATCATGAGATTCAAGTCCAAGAAGTCTTGAATCTTTTAAAGATACAAGATTTTTTATATTTGAACAATAACCTTCAGGGACCTTCATACCATAGAAAGAATTGCAAACCGCTCTGTTCTCTGCTCTTGACAAATTCCAAGGCCCTGGAGGCAATCGAGTACATCTTTCTCCATACTTGGGTTGCAAATCAGTTTTGACCCCTATGTTCAATAAATCTAACCGAGCAACAATCTCATCTGTATTTTTTTCAGGGATCTCCAGCAATATACCAACGATACTATCGCAAATATTCTTCTCAATATGCATAACATCTAGGACATGCCTCACAGGAAGGTATTTCCAATACTCAAGATCAAAGAATTTTGATTTCTTCTTCCAACAAACTCTGTCACCATAATTCTCACCAACACTTCCCTCATTTTTCGAGCCCCATATGTAATTAATATCTTCAACCATGTGCAGCACTTCTTCTCCGTTTAATGGCTCAAGAGGTGTGCCATATTCAGGTTTCCCATTAAAAGCTGCACGTTGTCTCCGATATGGATGATTGATTGGTAACCATTTTCTATGCCCAATGTAACAAATTTTTTGGCCACTTTTCAACCTGTGACTAAGTGTATCATCGCTGCATATTGGACAAGCTTTATATTCTTTAACGACATAACCAGATAAGTTCCCATAAGCAGGAAAATCATTAACTGTCCACAGTAAACACCTCTGAGTGTAAAGTATTCTCCTATATGTGCATCATACACTTCTCTAATCTCATCCCACAGAGATTTTAAATCATCAATCAAAGGCTCTAAGTAGACGTCTATATCATTTCCATGCTGTTTAAGACTGGAAATTAATAAGGTCAACATCATGAACTTCCGTTTCATGCATAGCCATGGTGGGAGATTATATGTAACTAAGATAACTCGCCAACAACTGTATCTGCTACTTAAAGAACTGTGGGGATTGAATCCATCAAATGAGAGAGCCAATCTCAAGTTTCTCAGCTCTTTACCAAACTCAGGCCATTTATCATCAACAAGCTTCCAAGACGGGGAATCTGCTGGATGAAACATCTGACCATCAACTGATTTTCTAGCAGCATGCCAAGTCAAACTCTTAGCTGTCTTTTGTGATTGAAACATCCTTTCAAACCTTGGAATTGGAGGAAAATACCACACCACCTTCGTTGGCACACCTCTTTCAAGATTGAATCTTTGCCTTCCTTCCACCTTGAGATACCACAAGTAGGACAATTAGTTGAATTTTCATAATCCTTCCTATACAAGATGCAGTCATTGGGACATGCATGGATTTTCTCATAACTCTTCCCTAAAGCAGACAATGTCTTTTTTGGCTCGTACATAGAGGAAGTAGTGTATTTCCTTCTGGAAGCAAATCTCCTTGAAGTATCAACAATTCTGTAAAACAAACATCACTCATCCCATGTTTTGCTTTCAAATTATATAACCTCACCAAAGCCGACAACATTGTGTACTTACTGCTACCAGGGTACAAGGGTTGATCTCTATCTCCAATCACATTGGCGAACTCATAAGGATCAAATCCAATATCGCCTAAATCATTATCATCCATCCCTACTTCTTCAAAAACAAAACTGAACCTACTTTGCTCATCTTCTTCCACATTTCTAGTTGCATTAGTAGTCCATTCCCAAGGTTCTCCGTGCCATGTCCAAATTTTATAGCTTTGATCAATTCCATTAAAGTATAAGTGGTCCCTTATAATTCCAACTCCAAACAATCAAATATTCCCACCACTACTACAAAAAGTGAAAAAGACGACCAAAAAAAGACGACGGTAGAAGAAAAAACCGTCGTTGTATTTAAAAAGACGACGGTAACAAAAAACTGTCGTGGATAAGTGACTTAAACAAAAAAAAAACGGAGGTACTGTTGAATATTTTTTTATAACGACGCACACAAATAAAAAAGCGTCGTCTTATAAAAAAGGTTTGCTTCAGAGTTAAAATCTGACCAAAAAACAACGACAGTAGGTATGACAAGCGTCGTCTTTTAAAAATCAAGTGTTCTTTTTTTGGTAAAGACATGGTTGTTTTGAAAGAATCGTCATCTATTATATGTAAAGATGACGCTTTTTATACAAACTGTTGTCTATTATTTGTAAAGATGACGCTTTTTATAAAAACCATCGTCTATTATATGTAAAGATGACGCTTTTATAAAACCGTCGTCTATTATATGTAAAGATGACGTTTTTTATAAAAACCGTTGTATATTATATGTAAAGATGACGCTTTTTATAAAAAACCGTCATCTATTTGTTTGGGCCGAAAATTTGGCACACACAGTCCAAAAGACCAAGCCCATGTTTATCCTGGGCAGCCACCAGCATTCTTTGAAAATTGGGCCAAAATCTTGCAAACCCAGCCCAAAATCAAGGAACCCAGGAAATCCAAAAGGGCAAACCAAGACTGATCAAATTAGCAAGAAAAGATTGGGCTTCAAAAAAATCAGCTTTTTGAAGAGCCCACCACTAACGCAGATCAGATTAAAAATATCACAAGATTAATTAAAGCTTATTTTTTAGGAGTCCACGTGACTACCAGAAATAGAAAAGTCAACAAACTCAACTGAGTTGATTGGGAGTTAATTAAAACAGGGCAGTAGCTGGTAAACTGAGAAGGGACATCTCTGGATAAATCGGAAGATTAAAGTCCTCTCTTACATGTATATATATATTCAGAGATTTTTTCTCTATTCCAAATAAGGTGATTGTCCCAAGAGATAAGCAGCCCTTGTTATTTAAAGAAGAAGATAAGCAGAAGGGCAGAGATTTGTTCAAACAGGAAATCAAGCTAACCATCACAGTTTGACATCTCACAAGGGCAGTTGGGATTAAAAAGGAGTTATGTTCTCCAGAAAACATTTTTTCTATAAAAAGAAGAGAGGGTGAACAGGTTCAAGGACACACACAACAACAACAACAATCAAACAAACAACTCAAAAATCAACCAAAAAGCCCACTTGAATTCCAAGTGAAACCAGCTTCAGATCCCAAGGTTCAGACTTAGAAAAAAGTCAATCAAAATGAAATTTCTCTCGTTACAAATTTGGTTCAGCAAAGAATCAAGATAGGTAGAGCTTGAGTTTTCCCCAAACATGAAAACCTCAACAAATTTCACAGTGCAGTCTCTAGCCCACTGAAGTCCTCGAGAACAGCCACTTCTGCCCTTGTAGACTGAAGAAACCGCAGTTCTGCGTACTCAAAAGCCTCACAAAAGCTTGAAGTACATTAAAGCTCTGCCAGAATTAACATTTGGTATCGATTTACAGCTGAAGCTTAGCAGTTGAAGTTGTCAACAGTCCAGTCCAGCCTAGTCCGGATCAGAGCCTCCTATCCAGACAGAAATGAATTTCCAGCTGTCCTTTCATCTTTCTAGCATGGATATTTATTTTTATAGTTCTATAAAAGGCAGTTCTGCCCAAGATAGTTTAAATTTCATCAACCATTCTGGCCAGAACAACCTCTTTATACTGAGATAAATTGTTAAAGTCCTCACCAGTCTGAGGTAAGAAAATAACTTACTTGGGAGATATTCCTCACCCAAATTCACAATCGTTTGTTTGCAGAAATCAGTAACTTGGGGCGCAAGTTATCCATTCAAAACTAAGTCTGCTAGGATCTTCATTGCTAGCAGTGGCAAGCTCGCACACCAAAGAAAGCTGACTTGTTGACCAGTCAATGGTTCATAAGGCAGTGGGGAACTTTGCCCTTCTACCTCAGGAGTAAACGCAAAACGAGTGAACACTATTATATATAATAGATGACGCTTTTTATAAAAACCGTCGTCTATTATATATAAAGATGACGCTTTTTATAAAAAGAACCGTCGACTATTATATGTAAAGATAATGTTTTTTATAAAAACCGTCGTCTATTATATGTAAAGATGACGCTTTTTATAAAATCGTTGTCTATTATATATAATAAATGACGCTTTTTATAAAAACTGTCGTCTATTATATATAATACATGACGCTTTTATAAAAAAAACCGTCGTCTATTATATGTAAAGATGACGATTTTTATAAAAACCGTCGTCTATTATGAAGTAAAGATGACAGTTTTTTTAAAAAAAATGGTAGTCTATTATATATAAAGATGACGCTTTTTATAAAAAATGGTAGTCTATTATATGTAAAAATGACGCTTTTTTATTATAAAAAAAAAAGGTTGTCTATTATATGTAAAGATGATAGTTGGTTAAAATAACCGTTAAATCATGATTTTTCATTTATAATCGTCGAAATTTTTTGTTCCGTTACTTGATCTCTGTATGTTTATTTTTGTTCAATTTTTGGTGTATATGATTTCGAAGTATAAACAAACAAGTTTGACGGTTGGATCGTTGAAACTAGTTTCTTAAAATGCGTATGCCATCAAAACAATATATTCACTAATAATTAAGAGTTTATTTATACTTTCATTAAATATAACATAAGATTTTGTGGTATCCACTAGTGTCGTCTATTATATGTAAAGATGATAGTTTGTTTAAAAAAGGGTTGTCTATTATGAAATAAAGATGACGCTTTTTATAAAAAAAACCATCGTCTATTATGTAAAGATGACGTTTTTTATAAAAACCATCGTCTATTATATGTAAAGATGACGATTTTTGCACAAACCGTCGTCTATTATATGTAAAGATGACGCTTTTTATAAAACCGTTGTCTATTATATGTAAAGATGATGTTTTTTTATAAAACAACCGTCGTCTATTATATGTAAAGATGACGCTTTTTATAAAACCGTTGTCTATTATATGTAAAGATGATGTTTTTTTATAAAACAACCGTCGTCTATTATATGTAAAGATGACACTGTTTATAAAAAACCGTCGTCTATTATATGAAAAGATGACGCTTTTTATAAAAAAACCGTCGTCTATTATGTGTAAAGATGACAATTTTTTTTTATTTTTAAAAGTGTCGTCTTTTAAAACACGCTAAAAAATGGGCGCTTAAGTGAATTCGCGCCTGACAAATTTTCAAATTTTCACCCGTCTTTGAAAACCTTATCTCTCATTAACAAGCGTCGTCTTTTAAAACACGCTAAAAAA
>NW_007362515.1:158137-173810 GCF_000346735.1 Prunus mume
ACAAATTTTCAGATTTTCCCCCGTCTCTGAAAACCTTATCTCTCCCTCCTTGAAACCCTCCTGCACTCTCTAAAACACCCTCATGAAACTCTCTACAAAATCATCAAAAAATCGATATCAATAAAGAAGTTGAGAGATTGAGGTCTTCGTAAATCCATAAGATGTAGAGGGATGTTCTGTATTTGAGAATCAAAGCTGGTTGAAAGGTTTGATTTGAAAGTCACCTAATCTCTTAATACCCTTCTATATCTTGCTAGTGAATTCTAGATTAGTCTCTTTGCGTTTCTGGTATGTTCTTTGTCTCCCTAATTTCAGATTTTGTCTCTCTTGATTTGTCTGTTTTGTTTACATATTTTTTTATATTTCTAGTTTCTTTTTAGATTTTCTGATTTGGTTATCAGGAGATGAGGAGGAATCTTGCATATTTATAACTTTTTCGTTTGCAGGTTTTCTATGTGAGTCGTATGTTTTTTTGTTGTTGAAAATTTGCAGATTCTCGATGGTCTTTTTTATGCTCATTTTACAAGTTTTTTATGGAAATATAGACCAATGGTAAAATTTCTCTTCCACCTAATTTTTTATGTTTATAATCTTAGCTTCTTCTTTTTTTCTCTCTTTGTCATTTTGATTTATTTACAGGGATGATGGAGGAGACTTCAGCTGTGCATCATTTGTATGTTTGGATGAGGAATGCTTGGATTAGGAGTACGTAGGTCTTGTTAGGAATTATGTTTGTTGTAGAGTAAAGATACTAAAATTGTTGTATAGCATCATAGGAAATAAAAAATCGTTGTGGATTGGTTTTCTAGTTAAAATCGTTGTATAGCATCATAGGAAATAAAAAAGAACTAAAATGTAGCAGTTTGGAAACTTATTAGACGACGGTTTTTATAATAAATCATGGTCTTTACAGATAATTAACGACGATTTTTATAAAAAAGGGTCGTCTATTATATGTAAAGATGACGCTTTTATAAAACCGTCGTCTATTATATGTAAAGATGACGATTTTTATACAAACCGTCGTCTATTATATGTAAAGATGACGCTTTTTATAAAAAAACCGTCGTCTATTATGAAGTAAAGATGACGCTTTTTATAAAAACCGTCGTCTATTATATGTAAAGATGATGCTTTTTATAAAAAAATCGTCGTCTATTATAAATGACGGTTTTTATAAAACAACCGTCGTCTTTATAAACAATCCACGATGGTTTTCATAAAAAATCGTCCTCTTTACATATAATACACGACGGTTTTATTAAGAAATAGTTGTCTTTTCTCCTATAATTAATGATCTTTATCTCTAAACAACAACGATTTTCTTTAAAAACCGTCGTCGTTATAGATAAATAATGACGGTCAAAAGCCGTCGTAGTTTGACACCCAAATAGATGTCGGTCGATTTCATTACGGTTTGAAAGCCGAATACACGATGGTGAATTCCCATCGTCTTTTGCCTTTTTTATAGTAGTGCACATTTAACACATGGACAATGCATATGAGTTGTATTTCCAAGATTTTCTATAGCAAAATTCAAAAATCCTTCCACACCTAACTCAGATGCCTTCGATCTTTTATCTGCATGCATACATGACTTATCCATCTCACACACTAATCATACATATAATAAAGTGAAAAGACTAGCAATGAAACACTACTATATTGACAGAGAAGAGAACAAAGTGGAAAAAAGAAAAAAAAAATTCCACAAGAATCAGACGACGGTTTTCACAAAATAATCGTCTCGTAACATAGATTAAGACGACGGCATGTCTGTTTACCGTCATCTTTAAGCAACCTAACAAGATATTTATATTCTTTTTGTAGAACCAGGTCTGGGTTATGATCACCTAACAATGATGGCGGTAGTAAATAAAAAACCGACGTATAATAAAAATTTAGACGACAGTTGGTTCCACCAACCGTCATCATGGTTTGCAAAAAACCAAAGCCTAATTCTTCCATCCCCGTTCCTTTTCAGAGAACCCTTAACAGAATGCAAACATCAAAACATAAAAGAACTCATATATAGCTCCCAATCAAGAACCCATAGCTCCCAAAACATAAAAGAACCCATGTTAAGAAACCAAAGCTGAGAGAATATACAAACTAATAGAATATTTAGAGAGATCTGAGAGAATATATAAACTAAGAGAATATTGAGAGAGAGTTGAGAGAATATACAAACTAATAAGAGAATATTGAGAGAGAGCTGAGAGAAAATATCAAACGCTTGAGAGAGCTCAGAGAATATACCCAATGCTTTGAGAGAGAGCGAAAACTTTAAGATAGAGAAAACTTTAAGACAAATTTACGTTGAAGAAAGAGAAGGAAATACTTTAGGGTTAATGGGAAATTCTAAAAATTTTATATCCCGGTAAAAAATTTCAAAGGACCGCGTTTATCAAAGATGATGGTAAATACAACCCAATCGTCTTTTAATTTCATATTTACAATGACGGTTATGTTACACAGACGCCGTTGTATAGCGTTTTGATGTCGCCTATACAATAACCGACATCTAAAGTATTCAATAATTAGATTTGGTGTACGTTTCCCGGGATTCGAACTTGCGTAATTGATCAAAAAGAGTGAGAGAAAACCAGCGTTGTTTCAATAAAACCTAAACCCTAATCCTTAAATTTTACAATAATTAAAAAAAAAAATACACAAGTATGAGAAAAATGAACCGAAAATTGCTACGGACTCCTTACAACTATGCCTTTATATTAGTAGGCTAAAATTCGTATTAAATAATTTTGAATTTTATGACCACCAATGGATCACATAAACCTTAGGGTTATGTTATGGAAAGTATGATGACTATTGTGCTTTGTCTCTAAATCTTTTTGACTTTTGTTATCAATTCTAATTTTGAAATCTAAAATTGACATTTTCAGGCATGTAGGGGGGAGATATTGTCTCAATGAGTGCATAGAATTTGTCGGTTTATTTTTTGGATTTTTAAAAATATATTATGAATATTAGTAATTAGTGCATGGTAGTTGTCAGTTTATTTTATGGAATTTTTTTTGAAATTATTATGAATATTAGGAATAAAATATAAAAGTCATTCAAAAAGTAAATGAAAACTGTACATAACCGACGTAGCATCCATTTACAACGACGTTAAAAAACACATGACGTCGTCCTAGATCACATTCGACGTCGCAATGTTCTCACCGCCATGGTTAGTAAGTTACAATGTCAACCTTTTCTGAATAACCGACGTGGGTAGAATTTACACCGTCGATTATTATGTTGATGACAACGTTGTTTCGATATACAACATCACATTTTAACATGTAACGAACATTGTATGCCTTTAACACGTCCTCTCTGTTGTACTAACGGACGTAGTATATCTATACAAATTTTTTTGTAGATTTCAGTTTTAAATAATTTAATTTGAAAAATATTTTTAATTGTATTTAATTACTAATGAGTGCATGGTAGCTGTGAGTTTATTTTATGGAATTTATTTTGAAATTATTATGAATATTAGGAATAAAATATAAAATCATACAAAAATTAAATGACAAATGTACATAATCGACGTTGCATCAGTTTACAACGACGTTAAATAACACATGACGTCGTCCTAGATCACATTCGACGTCGCAATGTTCTCACCGTTGTGGTTAGTAAGTTACAACGTCATCCTTTTCTGAATAACCAACGGGGGTAGAATTTACACCGTCGATTATTATGTTGATGATGACGTTGTTCATATATACAACGTCACATTTTAACCTATAACGGATGTTGTATGTCTATACAAATTTTTTCCTAGATTTCAGTTTTATATATTAACTGTCGTGTATAACAACCTTGCATGATGGTTTTCAGAAATGCCGTCGATGTTTTCTTTCTTGCTATAATAACACAGTGGTTTTTTTTATAGATATGAGACGTGTAAATAAGAATAAGATGTCGGTTTTTGGGAATTAATTTAAATTTTTGTGAGTTTTTTTTCATTTAACGACATAAATATCTTATATATAAAAAAACTAGAAACAAAAATATATTTCATTTGATTTTTTTTTATGAATGTTCAATTAATTACCAAAAATATGTTTATATACATTATCAACAAATTAAAATAAACCTTAACATTTTAAAAATAAATTATATCACTTATTGTTCTGTAATTGCTTGTTCATGAATTCTGCCCATTCCAGCCTGACTTCGTCAATATGTTCTTAAGTATACACAACTGGTTCCTTTTTCTTGTCAAACTGCAAATAAAGAACAAAAATCGACGTGTTATAAATATTAAAACGACGGTTTTTAAAGAAAACGTCGTTGTATTAAAATAAATAAATTATATCTTAAATTTTACTTTCTTCTCAAATGCTAGGCCTAGATCATGAATTATATCTCTCATGAAACGCATCACGTAATAACCACACTCTACATTTGTTGGTTGTTTAGGAGTGCCTTGTAGATTTTTCCATATGGGTGATTTACGTGATGATTGTTTGCATGTGTGAGAGTTATACATTTTGATTGAACTGTTTCAAGAAAACAAAAAGTGTTAATGACAAAACTAAAAATCAGAAAGAAAAAAAAAAATTAACCGTCATGGTAAATAAGTGAAGACGACGATTTTGTAAAACAAATTATGTATTTTATTTCAAACGTCGGAAAATAAGAATCGTCGTTGTGTGTGATGACGTGGAACCAATCTCAACCACGGAAGCAAACTGTAAAATGTCTTCACTCAAGAGCCAGGTATCATGATCAGTGCCAAACACTTCCTCTGGCATGTGAATTCTAATGGTCTCGTTAGTAGGCTTCAATTTGGTCTCGACATATTGGCATAGGGCTAAGAGAGGAGCTGACATGTCAAGCTTTGAGAGATCCTATAACAAGAAATAAATAAATAAATAAATAGAAGTTAGTTTGTACATGAAGTAAAATAAACTACTCCAACAAATCAACAAAACCGATGTGGTATATAATATCAACGATGGTTTCTAGAACATACTGACGGGGTAAAGGTTATAGACGACAGTAAATACATAACAGTCGTGGTGTAAATATTATAACGTCGCTACACAATAGACAGCTTCCTTTGTCAGACATTAGATTTTTTGGGCTTTGCTCTTGAGGAATTGGAGGAATTGGTGTAGTTGGAGTTTTACGGAGCAAGTTGGGATCAAAGTTGCGAATTAGTTGACTGAATTGTTTCAACAAAATTTCCCTCTCAACTCTGATTGCCTCCATAACACTTTTCTTTACCCTGGCTCCATCTTTTTGGTTTCTTCTCTCACTGCCTCCGTAACACTTTCCTTCAATTTGTCAGCAAATTTTACTCTCTACTGTCTCGGCAAATTGAAGAATTGAGTTGGGGAAACCCCAGCTCCAACACCTCTGACTCTCCCACCATGCTCAGGGGTTCCCAAAGCCAAGGTCAAAACATTGTTGCTCCCAGAGTCAGTCAGAGTGCCCTCGGAGACTTGTTTTTTCAAATCATCCTAAAAGTCAGAGAGAGAATGTTGAACAGATACTAAAACTAATTAAATAAATAAATTCATAAAAGATATTAACCGACGTGGTAAAGAGGTTAAGATGACGGTTTATTTAAAAAACAGACGTAGAAAATCATTTAATATGTCGGCCCAAAACAACCATCGTTTTGTATATATTAAAACGTTGGTCCATGAAAAACCCGTCGTTTATTTGACATCATAGATGAAAACACTTAACCAAAATATTCATTGATCCAGAAATAGTGTACAAACCAATTGCAGAGAAATAAAGAGGCAGAGATCGATCGATTTCTTCACCGGGTATGGTTTCTTCCAATTGATCCTCTAAACCAACGTACCCTTTTCGAGACAACCTATGGTTGTACTCGCATTTCTCCCTTCTCTGTGACTGTTCAGAATGCACAGCCTCAAAATCTGGGGATAACCTTGAAGCTACAAAGGCATCTCATTCCCATTTCTCTATGAAGTTATAAAGCTGAAGGGGCTCTTTTAACTTCTCCTTCTCATTTGCGAATGGAAGGATAAGTTGCCTAGTTAAGGTAGACTTCAAATCCTTCCATTTTTTGGTGGCAGACGATAGCACCATCTTCTTGCCCCCTTCCCAAACAACATAAGCCATTTGAACAGCTTCCCAAATATGCTCATTCAGGTCCTTGGGCAATTGAGTCAATTTCTTGTCCACGAGAGGGACTCTGGTGCGTGCCAAAACACCAATGTAACTCTGCATCTCAATAGCAGCCTTGCCATGTGGTCTGCCACTTTTATTATACTCAACTACAGGCTTAATCTTCTGGATTTTCCTCTCCACAACACGGCTCATTGTGTTGATACAGCGAGTCGATTTCGTCACTTCATCAAATGTCGTAGAGCTTGGGTCTTTCTCAGAGGATGAAGATCTCTTCTTCTTTGCGGGATTGCTTCGAACAGATTTGGATTCACCCATTTGTGCCTTTGAAACTGCAATGTCCTTGCCTTGACCTTTTGACACTTGAGCATCCTTACTTTGAGATTTCGAAACCATGTTTAGAGAGAAATACAAACTGCAAGAAAACCAACGACGATTAGGTAAAATACAGACATAAAATGAAAGTGCAGACAACGACAAAAAAACAAAATCGTCATGCTAATCTATAGAAACATGGATGTGCTAATACGACGTGGTCATTAACTTAAAACGACGAAAATTAAATAAAACTGTCATCGTATTATAAGTTCATAAATAAATAAATAAACGCCCAATTTTCTCTCCCCCAAGTTTCAAATCAGACGACGGTTTTTCTCTTTCAAACGTTGTATTTATTAACACACCATGTCGGTTATTATGAACAGCCGTGCTATTGAAATAACACGAATTTAATTATCGTCGTGGTGTGTCACCAAAACGTCAAATTCGAGAAAAACCCGTCGTCCTCACATGATCTGTGAGTGGGAACAGTGAAAGATTTGGCCTTTTGAAACCTGAGTCTTGTTTCAAACATCAGTGGGACTTGTTCTTTAAAAAAAAAAAACTTCAAATGATAGGGAAACTGAAGAAAAAAAATAAACGGAGTGAGAAAATACCTTTGGCTTGCAAAGAAAGTTTTCTTTGGAATCAAATTTCGGAGAGGGAAACTGAGAATCAGAAACACAGCTTTTCGGAAATGATAGGGAAACTGAGAGAAAACTGAAAATTTGAAGGAGAACGTAAAAGTTTAGGTCAGGTGACCAAAAAGTTTATATAGTGTCCCAAAGATCAATACAACGACGGTAGTGATAAAAACCGCCCTAGTATGTACTTACGACGACAATAAAATCACATCAACCGAGGTGGTTAGTAATAAAGCCATTTGACTTTTTGTATTCCGAAAACGACGTGGTTAGTTGGGCGCTACACGTCAAAAGTTTACTTTTGAATAAGTGATATTACAAGTTACCATGTCGTTTTTTTATTTGGAACCAATGTTGTTTGTCTAAACCTCATTGCCTTTAGTTTAATGAGCGACGTTGTTTGTCCTAACCTCGTTTGTTTTATATGTCTTCCATGTTTAAGAACCGACGTAGATTTATTTTGTTACACGTCGGTTAGTGTAATATAACCGACGTTGATGTGAATATTATTTTATAAATTGAGTTTTTTTCACACGTTCTTTCAGTTTTAGATTTCAATTAGGGTTCCAACTTCTTCTTGCCCTTGGCTCTGTCTCACCTCTTAGGAGGCAATTGTTTGGATGTTGATGTGTGTGTGCGTTTGTGTATCTAAAAGACACAAACACACACACATCATCAACTTTCAAAAAATTGTCTCTCTAAGTGCAAATCTATGGTTGCCGTCATCAAATTTTAGAGGCAATTGTTTGGATGTTGATGTGTGTGTGCATTTGTGTATCTGAAAGACAAAAATACACACACATCATCAACTTCCAAAAAAATTTCTCTCTAAATGCAAATATGTGGCTGTCGTCGTCAAATTTTAGAGGCAATTGTTTGGATGTTGATGTGTGTGTGTGTTTGTGTATCTGAAAGACACAAGCACACACACATCATCAACTTCCAAACTATTGTCTCTCTCACATTGATGGTCCAATTATGATGAGGAATAGAGTTCTATCTGGTAAGATTTCGTATCTCTTAGGAACTCAGAAAAATCTGATTCTGTCGGCAGTTTTCTATATAAATCGTCGCGATTATTCTCAATTCTTGTCATTAAGTAGATCTACCGTCGTAGGATACCAAAATCCAAGAAATAAATAGTAAAAAAAATATTAATATTAAGACGACGGTTTAGATATAAGGTTAGACGTATAAAGTGAATAAATACGATGGTAATTTTAACTTCACGACATGGTAAATTTTATTATACGGCGTTAATTGAATAAACCAACGTGGTTAGAGTTATAAATACCATCGTAGTATGCTACAAAAA
The DNA here is from genome assembly GCF_000346735.1 of Prunus mume. Next base: position 166,538 of record NW_007362515.1, read on the forward strand.
ATAAGTCGATAAATTTATCATTACAGTTGTTGTACATTTATTTAATATGGCGGTATCTTGGTCATGTTTATTACGGAGTAAAAACGGCGGCTGTTGTTGTACACCGTCGTCTTTACTTTCTACGTCGGTGGATTCATACCTTCTGCCGTTGTTTGCGAGCTCATATTTTACTTATGAGGAAAACCTTTTCAATAAGACGACACTTTTTTAATTTGGTGCGTCATTTTTTAAAAACACTCATTGGAATCTCCATTTTTTAGGTGTTTAAGTTAATCAAACACAGCGGTATTATAACACCGTCGTCTTTTCAAACACAACTACGGTTTTCCGTCAAACCGTCATTTTTTTCTGGTCATCTTTTTCACTTTTTGTAGTAGTGACACTTATAGCTTTGGCAGCTCAAAAGGGGTGGAAGCTATACCAGTTAGATGTTAAGTATGCATTTCTAAATGGTGTGCTTAAGGAAGAGGTTTGTGTAGATCAGCCTGATGGATTTGTGGTTACACACTATGAGGATAAGGTGTACAAATTGAAGAAAGCTCCAAGAGCCTGGTATGAGGAAATCAATGCCTATCTCATTAGCTATGGATATGTCAGAAGCACAAGTGAGGCCACATTGTACTGTGAGACTAAGGAAGACTCATGAACTCTAATTGTCTCAATCTATGTTGATGACATTGTGCATACAGGAAGCAATGGAGAATTGATTGCAGAGTTCAAGTCTGAAATGATGAGAAGGTACAAAAGGAATGTTTCTGTTAGAATGAAAAGTGTGTGAGAGTGCGTGGCATTCTAATCATTTGGAGCTGAGTAACAAACTCTCTCTCTCTCTCTCTCTCTCTCTCTCTCTCTCTCTCTCACAACATCTCTCTCTTTCCTCTGCTGCATTTCTTCATATACTTCCTCTACAAGAAAACTTCTACTCTGTCAAAACTTCAACAAAAATCACAAAGGCTACCTAAGAATTCCAGAACTTAAGTTCGAAACATATGATCCCAAAGAGATATGATCCCATTTCAACATGTCCTGATCCACTATTCTGTAATAAATGCTACTAAGACGTATATTATGTTCATCGTTATTCTCTATGTTGCATAATTAATTTATAGGTCTCATGATGAGCGTCTTTACTAGCATTTTAAAGTGTATTAATTGGAAGGAAATTTATTGAAGAATTTGTAAGTTAATACTGAAAGAATTTAAGTTCTCATGCTTGTGTGAGAAACATGATTTGATTTTGCGCAAGTCCAGGATCTATAATGCTGAAGACTGAGTAATACCTGAATTTTTCTAATATCTTACTAGGACCGCATCAAACATGGAGGCTATCATCATCCTCGCAGAAACATTCTACACTAGCATATCTCCTGGCCTCAAACATATCTAGTATGTTGCATATCCTTCCATTTTCCCTTATTAAAGTTTTCCTCTCTTTCAAATGGAAGAGATCTTCTCTCCAACCTCTTCTATATTTATTACAGCACTCTATTTCTAGTTACCTTTCCTACTATATATCCCTTTATTTCTAGTTATCAGAATGTCCAATAAGTGGCATTCTTCTTTTCAGCCAAACATTTCTTTTTTTCTTTTTTTCAAATGAAGATGAGAATTTCTATAAGAGGAAAACCATACCTCATCTATGCTCTTTGCAGTTTGAAGACTATTATGCATCACGTGCCAATTAGGCTCAATAACCTGTAAACAAGAAGTTATGTTGTCAATAAACATAAGGCCAATTATTGTTTCAACATTGCTAGGAAAATATATTTCAAGAATGTAGAACTCGAATTGGATTTCTTAAGGTCGGACAGTATTTTATTATGTTTCCCTATTTGGATGAAAATAAGGAATCTGTTGGTCAGTTGATGAAAGATCTGGACTTCCTGCATAGGGAGAACATGGCTCCCACGCCTATCCTTGAGATTAGCTTGGTTCTGGCAAGAGATGTGCTCAACCTTCACAATCGTTATGAAGATCTCAAACCTTCCTTCCATGCTTCTTAGTTATGCAGGACTACTCATGAAGTCAATCTGGCAGACTACCAGAAACAAAAAGTAGAACTAGATATGCTAGTTGCCGATTATAAAGAGACCAAGTCTACTGCTGATGAGCTGGAGAAACACATTGAAGAACTCCAGAAGCAACTGGCTAGATTAAGGGAAAAGCAGAACAAGCTTGGTGCTGGGCTGGTTGCAAAAACTAAGGCCACATTCCTTGTGCAGAGTATGGTTTCAGCCTCAAAACCTACTTTAGAGATTGCAGAAGCTTCCATCCAGCAGGGAGTACTCCTCCAAAAAGAACTATCCATCGAGAAGACTGGACTGCAGAGTATAGACTTCTACTTTTGTAATAACACTGTAGTCGTGTAAAGATGACTATATTTAATAAAGGGTCCTATTTATTTTGTGAAACTTGTCTTTTCAATATGTTTTTAAACAACCAAAAACATGAAAAACATAATCTAAAAACAAAAATAAATATTCACAACAATTGACTGCAAACATTTAAGCAATAATTTCATCCATTTCTACTTCGATCCCAGGATCTGTTTGTAATGCCTGTGAATCCCACATGGCTGGATAGAACTTTTTTAACCATTTTCCATTGATTGGCGCTGCATGGATGTCCCATATTGGTCTTGTAACTTGTATGCCCCCAATCCAAGGACTTGCTTAACTATGAAAGGTCCATCCCATGTATGTGACCACTTTCCATAACCAGCAACGTGTGTTCCAAGGGGTATAACTGCCTTCCAAACAACTTCTCCTTCTTCAAAACTCTTGTTTTTAACTCTTTTGTTATAGGCTCTTCCCACAGCCTGTTTTCCTGCTAAGAGATTGTTGAGGGTATCGACTCTGCTTACTGTTCACCCGTTTCGTGATCATTCCTGTGGCGGAAGGGCAAAGTTCCTCACTGCCTTGAAAACCATTGACTGGTCAGCAAGTCAGCTTTCTTTGGTGTATGAGCGTGCCACTGCTAGCAATGAAGATTCTACCAGACTTATTCTAGAATAAATAACTTGCGCCCCAAGTTACTGATTTTTATAAACAAGCGATTGTGAATTTGGGTGAGGAATATCTCGCAAGTAAGTTCTTTTCTTGCCTCAGACTGGTGAGGACTTTAACAATTTATCTCAGTATAAAGAGGTTGTTCTGGCTAGAATGGTTGATGGAATTTAAGCTGTCTTAGGCAGAACTGCCTTTTATAAAACTATAAACATAAATATCCAAGCTAGAAAGATGAAAGGACAACTGGAACTCTATTTCTGTCTGGATAGGAGGTTCTGATCCGGGCTGGACTGGACTGTTAACAACTTCAGCTGCTAAGCTTCAGCTGTAGATCGATACCAAAGGTTAATTTTGGTAGAGCTTTAATACACTTCAAGCTTTTGTGAGGCTTCTGAGTGGGCAGAACTACGGCTTCTTCAGTAAGGGCAGAAGTGGCTGTTCTCGAGGACTTCAGTGGGCTAGAGACTATACCGTAATTTTTTTTGAGGTTTTCATGTTTGGGAAAAGCTCAAGCTCTACCTGTCTTGGTTTTTTGCTGAACCAAATTTGTAACAAGAGAAATCTCCTTTTGAATGACTTATTTTCTGAGTCTGAACCTTGGGAATTCTGATCTAAAGCTGGTTTTCACTTGGAATTCAAGTGAGCTTCTGGTTGATTTTGAGTTATTTGTTTGATTGATGACTTGAGTGTTGGATTGATTGTTATTGAATTGAGAGTTCTCTAAACCTGTTCACCCTCTCTTCTATTTGTAGAAAAATGTTTTCTGGAGCAGGGTAATTTTTTAATAATGCGCGGCAATTTTCTAAAAAATATCTTTTTAATTTTAAAACACAATAAAAAGGAATTTTATCTAATTTTTGGCAGTCGAGCTCTCACTAGTCACTTCTCTGTTTTTGAAAGAGAACCTAACTCATTTCTAATCCCAACTGCCCTTGTGAGATCTCAAACTGTGATGGTTTAGCTTGATTTCCTGTTTGAACAACTCTCTGCCCTTCTGCTTATCTTCTTCTTTAAATAACAAGGCCTGCTTATCTCTTGGGACAATCACCCTATTTGGAATAGAGAAAATATCTCTGAATATATATATATATATATACATGTAAGAGAGGATTTTGATCTTCTGATTATCCTGAGATGTCCCTTCCCAGTTTGCCAGCTACTGCCCTGTTTTAATTAACTCCCAATAAACTCAATTGAGTTTGTTGACTTTTCTATTTATGGTGGTCACGTGGGCTCTTGAAAAATAAGCTTTGATTAATCCTGTGATATTTTTAATCTGATCTGCGTTAGTGGTGGGCTCCTTAAAAAAGCTGGGTTTTTTGAAGCCCAATCTTTTCTTGCTAATCTGATTAGTCTTGGTTTGCCCTTTTGGATTTTTTGGGTTCCTTGATTTTGGGCTGGGTTTGCAAGATTTTGGCCCAATTTCAAAGAATGCTGGTTGCTGCCCAGGATTAACATGAGCTTTGGTCTTTTGGACTGGATGTGCCAAATTTTAGGCCCAAACAATGCCCCCATTAAGCCTGAATCGTTTGGAACGGTTTCAGACTTAATGACCTGGCCATTAATTTGCGCGCCAGTTTTCTTCCGTTAGTCCCTGTCTGCCACGTCTACCTATCATGAACTAGACTTCGTGAGGGAGTGGTTAGTTACTAGCTCATTACTAGCTAGTCATCATCAGGTGTCGCATCGTCTTCCTTCCCAAGATTTCGAGTCCTTTTTAAGAAATTCAAAAACTTCAGCTCCTGTTCACTCCGAAACCTAGACATCTCTCAGTCTTTCTCAGTTTTCGACCTTCCAGTTCTCAGAAACCTTCCTGTTTCTTTGATCAGCACTTTTATCCGTTCCTCTTCCCTGCTATTTCCTTCCTTCCAGTTTGCAAAATTTCTGAGAAATGTCTTCTCCGAAAACTCGTGCCCAGGGTTCGTCTTCCTCAGTTCCTTCTGATTACATTACTGGGATTGGGGTTGACGAGCACGCGATAGAGGTCAGAAGCAAGCTCCATCCTTTTGCCCAAAAGAACCTGGATGAGAATGTCCTTCACCTGTTCAAGAATACTCTGGTTTTGGGTCCACACTGGTTTGGCCCAGTTCCGACTGAGGTGGCAAAATTGATGAAGAAGGATGCTGAAGCTCCTTTGTGTTTTGAGAGCACTTCTGCCTTGGCCTCTCATTCTTAGGTCAGCAAGAATCTGAGCCGTTCGTTCCCATCCAATGAAGTGAGAAACAGTTCAGTGAAACAGGTAGACTGGATTAACAGACTCCTTCCAAGATATGGAGCTCACTGGAAGAGGGCTGGCATATATGATGCCATACTTCTGTCTAAGCATTCCATCAATAGAGATGAGAACCTCCTGGCTGCTGCTCTATGTTTCTGGAATTCTGCCAGTAACACATTTGACTTCTGTGTGGGCCCCATGGCTCCAACTCTGCTGGATATGGCGCAAATCTTTGGGTTCAGGCCCCATAGAAGACCTGTGGATGCAGTAGGAGATTACCATAGAAGAAAGAACCAGGAGAAACTAGCCAAGCCTTTCACTAACTTTCCAGCTCTTATCAACCAGAACTGCTCCTTCTCCAACTACTTGAGGAAGTTCAGTGCTGAGAAGGACAAGGACCAGCAACACATGTTATTCCTTCTGTACTGGCTGAATAGGTTCATTCTCCCCAATCGATCTTCAGAAGTTCTTCTTGAATACAAACATTTGGCAGAAGCATTGCACAACCATACGGATGTAGGGCTTGGCCCTACAGTTCTGGCCCATCTTTTCAAGAATCTGCATATTGCTCCTTTGGAGAATCCTCTGAACCTGTCTGCTCCCGGTGCATTCTGGATGATCCAGATTTGGCTACAGGTTTATTTCACGGAACTGAGGTTTCCGAACATCGTTCTGCCTGAAGATCAGGTCATGGCAGCTCCCTCGATGTCAGCAGAGGTGCCAAAGCGATCAATCTAGGAGTATCTGATGTTTTTCAGGCACTGTACTAAGAGGTCTGCAGCTCAGTGGCAGGTGGTGATTAGAAGAACATATCCCTGGTTCCAGGCTGGATACAGACTATTTGAGAAGGAGCCAGAAGAGGGGGCAGCCAGAACAGACTTTAAGAAGAAAGTCCTAAGTGTCACTTTGCCGAGAGATCTGCCTCATGGAAGAGGAAAGCCTCCAAATTATCATTTGGGGGCAGAAGTCTACCATCCCAACTTCTGTGCAAGGTAACTTGGTTGTCCTCAGCTCATTCCACTCAAATCTTATAGAAGTTGCAATCGGGGCACTTCTTGGAGAGATGCAGATGACCTGGAGGTGCACAAGGATGCTAGATGTGCAGTGAACAAGATAAAAAATAGTGCAGATGCCCTCTATCTCTCATGGGAACCGAATGCCTGTAGTTCTGTCGAGTTTGATGCCTGGTGGAAGGCTAGGTTCCATGATCTACCTGCTTGAAGCACTGCACTTGAGGTGGTTTTTAAGGGCTGGGATGGATGGACTGTCCACACAGGAGAGGAGACTCACAAATTTATGGTGCAGACCATCAAGGACATCAATGCTCAAGTTATAGAAGGTAGTGTCTTACTTCTGTCTGTTCTGTCTATCCTTTTTGTAGTGATGATGTTTTAACACTTTGTTCTGTCTGCAACAGATCCCTCCTTGACACAGAACATTGGTGGACAGTCTATCCAGGCCAGAGAAGTAATTGGTAATTTTTCTATCCTTTTGTTCCTTCTGCTTTTTGTCTTTCTCTTGATTGACCTTCTAACCTGTGCAGTCACTTCTGTTATTGCAGCTGGAGATCTGGAGCTGCCTTCTGCAGAAGGAGAAGAAGAAGAAGAAGAAGATCGGGCAGAACAGACGGCTGTTGAGGCCACTCCTTCTTCTGCCAAAATAAAAAGTAAGGAAACTGCTCAGCCTGCGGCTTTAGGTGAATTTTGACAGTTTGAATGTTCTAATGGCCTATCTTTTGTCTACTGCAGCTGGGAGTCCCTCTCCTCTTCAAACTAAGTCAAAATGACTTAGAAAAAGGACTGTAAAGGAATATGCGGCCCCGGACGCAACTGCAGCAGTTCCCACCACAACTTCTGGCACAGATGAAGAGCTGAGAGAGGCTTTTGAAGCTGTGGAGCAGGAGAAGGAGTTAGAGGCTCTAGAAGAGGTTGGAGAGAGACCTCAAGAAGAAACAAAGACAATAGAAGAAGAAGTGAGTCTCTGATCAACAGATCTGTTTTTGTCTTTTATTCTTTCCATTTTCTAACTTTTGTCCGCCTGTCTGTCTGTC
>NW_007362515.1:173867-203900 GCF_000346735.1 Prunus mume
CAGGAACAAAAGACAAGGGCAGAGCTGACTAGCTTAGAGCTGGTCCTATTTGAGGATCTAGAGGCAGAACACTCTACTGCTGCCCCAGCAGCTGAGGAGCAAGCAAAGCAATCTGCATCCGAGCATGTGGAGCAGGCAGAACTACCTGTTTTAGTTCCAAAAGCTGTAGTGGAAATGGCTGCAGCTACTCTTGAAGTGGTGGTAATTTTCTTCCAATTTTGGTCATATTTTCTGCAATTCTATTCTACTTATGCTCCTTTAACTGTTTTAGTCTTTTTGGGTAGAAGTGCCCAAATCTGCTGGTGTTCTGGCAGTGGTGACTAGTCCCTTGAATCCTCCAATCGTTGCTGTAAGTATTGTTGTAATTCTGATCTCCTTTCTTATGCTTCTGCCTGAGTCTGACTTATGCTCTCTTGTGTAGATGCCTATTCATTCTCTTCTAGGTTCCTCTAACACGGCCTCCGTTGCTGATCCAGAACTGGCGGAGTTTGAAGCCATGGACTTGGATGCTCAGCTGGACAAGCTGGAGAAGCTTAGTTCTACTCCTAGCAAAGCAAAATCTAAGGCAGTGGAGGAAGCTATGGAGAGGCTGAAGATCTGGCAGTCCACTGAGCTGGAGCTGGATGAGGATAGGGAAGCCATTGACCAGCTGATGAAAGACCTGGACCTGCTGCATAGACAGAACATATCTCCCAAGCCCATACTTGAGATGAGCCTTGGCCTGGCAAGAGATGTGCTTAACCTCCACGATCGATATGAGGATCTCAAGCCTACCTTCAAGACCTCTGAGTTCTGCAAGGCTACTCATGAAAGCAACCTGGCTGATTTTGCAAAGCAGAAGGCAGAACTGGACAAGATGGTGTCGGGATACAAGGAGGCCAAGGCCACTGCAAACAAGCTGGAGAAGCAGATTGAAGAGTTTCAAAAGCAACTGGCAGAGTGCAGGGAGGTGCAGAACAAGCTTGGGGCTGGATTGAGCTCAAAAACCAAGGCTACTTTCCTTGTGCAGAGCATGGTTGCAGCTTCTAGGCCAGCTCTGGAGATTGCAGAGGCTTCAATTCATCAAGGGGTGCTGCTTCAGAAAGAACTTTCCATCAAGAAAGCCAATTTGCAAGAAACCCTTAAGAAGTTAGGGTTTTGAATTTTATTTATCTGTTTTAGTTTTCATTTTTGTTTCCCAATTTGAACAATTTTGCCCTAAAGATGGCTATTTATTCTAAATAAATGTTTATTTATTTGTCGCAATTTTGGTTAAAATGAAAGAGAGGCAAACTTTAAATAATTCAGAGCGAAAATAACTGTGAACAGAATTTGAAACAAACAGTTTTCAGTCTTGTTCCTTCTTTATCCCAGGATTTGTCTGTGCAGCCTGAGAATCCCACATAGTTGGATAGAATTTCTTCAACCACTTGCCATTGATTGAGGTAGCATGAACTTCTCCATCTCGATCCTGCAATCTGTATGCCCCCATTCCAAGGATCTGATTAATTATGAAAGGGCCTTCCCATGTAGGTGACCACTTTCCATAACCAGCTACATGTGTTTCAAGGGGCAGAACTGCTTTCCAGACCATCTATCCCTCTTCAAAACTCTTGTTCTTAACTCTTTTGTTGTAGGCCCTTGACACAGCTTGCTTTCCTGCCAAGAGTTTGTTGAGGGTGTCGATTCTGCTTGCATCTAATCCTTCCAGTTCTAGCAGCATGGCTTGAGAGTAGTCTTCCCCAACCAATTTATGCTGATGAGCAATTCTAAGGGACTGGACAGCTATCTCCATAGGCAGAATTGCATCATGGCCATATGTTAAAGCGTAAAGGGTCATGCCAGTTGCTTCTCTTTTTGATGTTCTATATGCCCACAGAGTTTCTGACAACTTCTCATGCCACTGCTTTGGATTATTCTCAAGCATTTTTCTGATAATGTTGATGATCACCTTGTTGCTTGATTCTGCCTGTCCATTAGCTTGAGCATAATAAGGAGTGGATTGAAGCAGTTTGAATTTGAATGCTTCTGCCATATCCAGCATATCTCTATATATAAAAGAAGATCCTCTGTCAGTTGTGATTGATTCTGGGATGCCAAATCTCTGTATAATCTGTTCTTCTATGAAAGTGATGATCTCTTGAGATGTAGTGGATTTAACAGGCTTGGCTTCCACCCACTTGGTGAAATAGTCTATAGCAACAATGATAAAACAGTGATGCTGACTGCTGGCTGGATAGATTTTGCCAATAAGATCCATTGCCCATCCTCTAAAAGGCCATGGCTTTACCACTGGATTCATGGGAACTGAAGGAGCCTGCTGGACTGGGCTGTGTCTTTGACAAGACTCACACCCCTTGGAATAGTCATCTTGGTTGGCCAGAAGTAGCCATACCTTCTAATTAACCAGCATATTTTCCTCCCACCTTGATGAGCTCCACGGATTCCTTCATGAGTTTCCCTCATGACTTTCATGTATTCTTTCTTTCCGAGGCACCTTAAAAGCACCTCATCCTTACTCTTTCAGACCAAATCTTCATTCCACATAAGATAGTTCAAAGCCATGATTCTGACTCTCTTCTCAGAGGGCAGAGTTGGATATCGTAAGTAAGTCATGATAGGATTTCTCCAATCGTCTTCAGTGATGCAGAATTGACATATATTTCCATCCCCGTGGTCAAAACAGATGGTAGGCTTTTCTTCTCTATCTTGATGATTCTTTGTACACAATCTTTAGGCATTTGTATGCCTGTTGCTACCTGAGCCAATTCATTGGCTGCAAAGTTTTCTTCCCTTGGGATATGCTCCCAAGTAACTTCTCTGAATTATGTCAGAAGATTCCTAGCTGCCACCAGGTAGACAGCTAGAGAAGGACTTAAGCACTCGTATTCCCCAGCAATCTGTTTCAAAACAAGCATGGAATCTCCCAAAATTTCCATAGATTGGATTCCTAGTTCTACCAGCATTTCTAAGCCAATGATTAGAGCCTCATATTCTGCCCTGTTGTTGGTGCACTGGAAATCCAATTGGAAAAAGTAACAGTGTCTGATCCAAGCGGTTCTTCCAAAACAATTCCTACCCCAGAAGCTATATCAGTTTTTGATCCATCAAAGTATAGCTTCCAAGATGTGAGATGGACTGAATAGATAGGATTGTTGAGGCAAGTGTGAGCTCTGGTCAATAGATCTGCATTTGCTATGTCCAAAGAGTCCATGTTTTCAATCTCCTCCCCAAGATGATCTGCTAGGAAGTCTGCCACAGCTTGTCCTTTGACAGCTTTCTGAGGAACATATCTGAAGGCAAATTTTGTCAAGGCCAAGGTCCATTTTCCAATTCTGCCTCTCAGCATTGGTCTTGTTAGCATGTATTTGATTATATTTGTTTTGGCAATGATGTAGATGGTGTATGGTAGCATGTAGTGTCTGAGTTTCACAGTAGTGAAGTACAAGGCTAGGCAAAGTCTTTCAATCGCAGAATATTTTCTTTCCACCTCTGTCAGAGTTCTGCTCAGGCAGTAGATTGCATGTTCCTTCCCTTCCTTGTTATCTTGAACCAACAGACTCCCAATTGATACTTCTGATGCAGATACATAGAGCTTGAGTGGTCTGCCTCTCTTTGGTAGGGACAGAACTGGTGGATTTAAGAGGTAATGCTTGATTTCCTCAAAAGCTTGCTAGTGCTGTTCTTCCCACTTGAAGGTCTATTCCTGTTTCAATCTTAACAAAGAGGAGAAAGGCTGGATCTTTTCTGCAGAAGTGGATATGAATCTCCTTAAAAAAATTAATTTTTTCTAAGAGACTCTACAATTCTTTCTTTTTCCTAAGAGCTTCTGTGATGGACTTTGCTTTGTTTTTGTCGATTTCTATGCCTCTCTGGTGGACCAAGAATCCTAGGAAATTTCCTGCTTGAACTCCAAAAACACACTTCTTTGTGTTCATCTTCAGTTTATGTTGCCTCATTCTTAGGAATGCCCTCCTTAGAGTTGACATGTGGTTTCCCTCCTCTGGGGATTTAATCACTATATCATCGATATAAACTTCCAAAGAATGCCTTATCATATCATGGAAGACAGAATTCATTGCCCTTTGATAAGTGGCTCTTGCATTTCTCAAGCCAAAAGGCATTACAGTGTACTTAAAAGCACCTATATGTCCTAGACACATGAAGGTTGTCTTGTGGATGTCTCCTTCTGCCACCATGATCTGATTGTAACCTGCATTGCCATCCATAAAAGATAGCATTTGGTTATGAGCAGCTCCATCTATTAGCATGTCTGCCATTGGCATAGGGTACTCATCCTTCGGAGAAGCTTCATTTAGATTTCTATAATCCACACAGATTCTGACTGCCCCAGTTTTTCTTTTCAGAACTGGTACAATATTAGCTAGCTAATCAGCATAGATGGCTAGTCTGATGAATCCTGCTTTGAGCAACCTTTCTATTTCTTCTTTGACCTTCAGTTCTGTGTCAATGGACATTCTTCTTCTGGCCTGTTTCACTGGAAGGTATTCCTCTTTGATTGGCAGCTTGTGCTCCACTAAGTCCCTGTCTAGACCTGGCATTTCATGATAATGCCAAGCAAAACAATCTCTGAACTCCTGCAACAGTGCAATGAGCTCACTCTTGAGTGGTTCTTTCAATAGTGCGCTAATAAAAGTAAACCTTGGATCCTCTTCTGTCCCTAAGTTTATTTCATGTAAAGGATCTTCCACTTCTGGCAGAGAGTCATCCAGTGCTTCTGGCGCAAAATCTAACACTTCCTCCTGTAACTCTTCTTCCTCCGGGTCTTCCATGCTCTCAAGAGTGAATTCTGCCATATTGATGGCTGGATCCTGCATGTGTTGGCTGCGCAAATCTCACGGCCTGGTGCTTCGGGCCGAGGGGATGTGCGTTAACACGTGGCGCCCTTCTTTTGGATGCAGGGCTGTTGTGCGCGGGCGTGCCAGCACGGTCTACCGTGCGTCGAGATGGTGATGAGGTTTTTGGGTAAAAGATGGTTAAATGATACGCCTGTTTTGAGTCCGACTCCTAATCAAACGATTGTGGCCGAGAGAGGAACTGACCTCGGCCGTCTGGTTCACGGCCTGAGCTACAAGGCCGTTTAGTGGTGGTGTTGGTGGCGGGTTTTAGGCGGTGCTCCGGCGCGTTGCTCAGAGACCGACGGTCGTATGATATATGGGGTAAATGAGATGATAACAGAGATGGTGCTCCGGCGCCTTGGAAACCGCGGGTCGTATGATATATTGATGAATGGATTTTCCTTACAATCTACCACTACACCTAGGAAAGCAAATAAAGGTATTGAAAGTGCATGACAGGAAAATATAATTTGCTCCACGGGAGGCTTTAGGTTTGGTGTTTGAACCCCTTGATAACAGAGATGGTGCTGAGGCGGCCGCTGCAGAATCGCCTTTAGCGGTCTTGACCGGGCCCTATTTGCGATAGCGGTCGTGCCTTCGTTGGCTGCCATGGTCCCAGTCGGGCAGCCGCCGGTCACTCCCCGTCGTCCCAGCGGCATTGTGATCTACTCGGTAAGCGTTTGTCCAGCGTGCCAGTCTCCTTTTCTCACTTGGGTTTTTCTAACTTTCGATTTTCGTTTGCAGCCCCCCAGAGCGTCCTTGCCTCTGACCATGGCCGTAGTCTCGGCTGCGGTGGCCGTGACTCAGGAACCATTAGCTCAGGATGATATTGCGGTCGTTGAGCCCCTGGCCACCGCCACTCCGATTTTAACTCCAACCGCCTTGGTCAGCATGTCCATGCCGCCACCGGCCGCTGCGGTGAGTCTCTCCTTATAGTGCCTCTGACTTTTTCCTGTCTTTTCAAACATTTATCTCTCTCTCTCTTTTTTTCAGGCGCCCGCCACCTCAGATGACCTCGCCGAACTGTACGCCAACCTTCACGAGGAGGGATGTAGCTCGGTTTTGAACCCCCTAAACGAGGATTCTAGGGCCACTGTTGAACGGCTCTAAGAGTTCCTCTTCTTGGGAGTCCACGAAATAACCACGGCCGAGGCTTTCATAGAGTTCAGGTCTTGCCTGGACACGGCCATAACGTTGGGTCTGCTGGACTCGGCTCAGCTAGATGAGCTACAGACTCGGTTCAGGTCTTGCCTGGACACGGCCGAAGGCGAGGAGATGATCGGTCGATACGCTGAGGCAAACATGAGGATGACCGAGGGGTGCTCGCTCGAGCAAGAGCTGTCAGTGATAAGAGAACAAGTCCAACCTGCCATGGCCCATTTGGAGGGAAATGACCTCATTGTCCAAAGAGAGAATGAGGAACTTGCGCAGGTCGAGGTTCAGATTGCCGAGCTTCAGGCCCGTCGGGATCTCATCCTTCAGCGCCGAGATGGTGCGGTTGCGGTTGGAACCGAGTTGAAGTCTTCGGCCAGGCAAATCCTCAAGGCGGCGACCGAGAAAAAGAAGGCACTGGCCTAGAGGAAGCTGATCCGGGCGAGGTGGCAGGCAGATAAAGATGGTGGGGACATTGCCTGTAGAAGGATAACATGCCTAATATGGGGGATGTTTAGCGAGGGGGTTTAGGCAGGCGGCCGTTTATAGTTTTTAGGATGTAATTTTTATATAGATAGACATATATTCCTACTCGGCCAAAATTGGCCGTTGCTTGTAATCACGAACCTTAAGTTTAATCCCAATAACATCTGATTTTTTGGGCCATCGAAAGATTCATTTTTATGCCTCATGTATATCTCTAGCTGGCCGCAACTGGCCATTCTTTTCTTGAAACACACATATCCTTTCAACTTTCTCTTGCCTTTTGCCAATTTATGCTCCATTCCCGGCCGTCTCCCAAGTCGTGACGTTCCCCGTCTCCGTCTCTTAATTGGAATGCACCGCGGCCGAGAACTCGTTTGATGATGAACGGCCCTTCCTGTCCGACGAAAACGCGCCTATCCATGGGTTTTTAGTCCCAATAGGAAGCACGGTGCGCCGTACCAGGTCACCCTCGGCGAAGGTCTTTTGCTTGACCTTTTTGCTGTAGGCCCTTGTCGCCATCTGTTCCTGAGCTTGCATCGAATTGTAAGGGTCAAGTTTTGACTGTTCTAAATTTCCTAACTCATGGGCCATGGCTCGCGCGTAGTTCTTTACCTCCTGCCCAGGTTGCTTGGTAATTCGAAGAAATCGAGCCTTTAGATTGATTGGTACATCAGTGTCTTGGCCGTAAGTCAAGGCATAAGGAGCTGTGCCAGTGGCCGAGTGTTTCGATATGCCCAAAAAGCCTTAGTGAGTAAGTCATGCCAAGTCTTGGGCTTTCCGGATGGGTACAGCTCAGTACAACCTGGTGCCCCCAGCCGCCTCTGGGGTAAGCCGTCCTCGGTCGTGCGCCGGACATCTTCGGTCCGAGGATCCTGAGGGGGCGACTCCAGCTAGGTTGGAAGTGGCCGCTGAACCTGTTACGCATCGTTCTGAGCTTTATCTGTTGGGCCACTTGAACAAGTGGCTCGGCCGTTGTGACCGAGCCGGGCGGCATTAGATAAGCATCGTAGGTTTGACCGGGGTGCGTATGTGTTGTTGTTGGAATGGCCGAACCGTACTGAAGGTGGGAGCCTGACGGAAATAACGACGCCTGTAACGGTAAAACGATCAGATTGCTCTGACCATACTGCTATGACGAGGCAGCGATCGTGTTGCTTGGGCCAGGATGGGTCTGGACGGCCACGGTGTGAACTGGGCTGAGTTGCTGGACCGCGGAATGCGTGGGGCTGCTTTGCCTCAGTGATACAGCTAAAGCATGGAGTGGGCCGCACGCTGTTTTTGCTGGGTAGGTCGGTCCGGGATTTACCCATGTTGGCTGGGATTGCCTCCAGCTATTTGTCGGCGGCTGAGAATGCTGGCCATAGCCTAACGCTTGGGTGCGGGTAGAGGCACCGAGGCTGCTGCTTTCGCCGTAGGGCTCAAACCTCTCGCACTCTTGGCTTCTCTGTCCGGCTCTGGGAGGCATCGCGGACGACGTTATTGGCATCCTTTCCTGAAGAAGCGTCTGTAGCTCTGAGGAGAATCTATCCATTGTGGCCATAAAGGATGTCTCTATCCTGTAGGCCTGCTTAGCCATCAGACCCTCCACTACTGCTTGCTCTTCCATGGACTTGGCTGGGATTCTGACCGCGTGTTCGGTCTAGGTGATAGTGATTGGTGAGGTGGACTCAAGAGCCTCGGAAGTCATTTCGACTATTTTGTTTTTGAGCTTTGCCTGTGCCCTAGTTTCCACCATGTGTTTTTGACAAGAATCCCACTGGGCGTGCCAAAAGTGTTGGCTGCGCAAATCTCACGCCCTGGTGCTCCGGGCCAAGAGGATGTGCGTTAACACGTGGTGTCCTTCTTTTGGATGCGGTGCGGTTGTGCGCAGGCGTGCCAGCACGGTCTACCGTGCGTCGAGATGGTGATGAGGTTTGGGTAGAAGATGGTTAAATGATGCGCCTGTTTTGAGTTCGACTCCTAATCAAACGATTGTGGCCAAGAGAGGAACTGATCTCGGCCATCAGGTTCACGGCCTGAGCTACAAGGCCGTTTAGTGGTGGTGTTGGTGGCGGGTTTTAGGTGGTGCTCCGGCGCGTTGCTCAAAGAGCGGCGGTCGTATGATATGTGGGGTGAATGAGATGATAACAGGGATGGTGCTCCGGCGCTTTGAAAATCAAGGGTCGTATGATATATTGATGAATGAATTTTCCTTACAATCTACCACTACTCCTAGGGAAGCAAATAAAGGTATTGAAAGTGCATTACAGGAAAATGTAATTTGCTCTGTGGGAGGCTTTTGGTTTGGTGTTTAAACCCCTTGAATGTAGTCTTGAGCTTAGTATTTATAGGGGGAGTCCTGGAGGGACAATCGAGGCTGAAAAGATCTGCATGGTGAAGCCTAATCGGGGCACGTGGGTAGTCAAATCGGCATTTGGGATCATGAAGCATGGTGGTGTGACCCCCATAAATCCCGGTAAATCTCGGCCACAGCCCTAATCTTGGGTTCTGCCTCTTGGCCGTGGGAACGCATTTAATGCCCTGGTCTAGTGGTTGGTGATCTGACCTCAAGTTGTAAGATTACTTGTGAGAATGTTTGCGCCTAACCACTCTGATTTCCATCACCAAATCCTGACTTCAGTCACTTCCCCTCTTCCCTTGTACATTAAATGTTTCTTGCGACTAGTGGGTTTGCTGCGATAGTCAGAGGCATTACTTCATTAAATGGGGCGTGGGACCCTGAGGCCATGTGGCGATTTGACCACAGTATCTTCGGCCGTGTCTTTTACGGCCTTCGGCTTCGGCCTATAATACCGCGGTCGTGAGGCCGAGAGGATTCTGACTTTGCAGCTTTTCTTTTGTTTTCAGGAAGGCGAAATGCCTAAGGAAACGTGGCCATTTCAGTTTATGAGTAGGTGCTCGAGCCGAGAGGAAGTCCCTTCAGTCAGTTTATGACCGTGATTTATTAGGCACAAACAGCTGCAGAGTACTACTCCAGCTGAGATAGTTGCTTTTGGCCTTTCAATAGTTTCCCTTGAAACCATTCTGCCTCTGCTGGAACTGGCTTCTGTCGTTGGCCTGCTTCTCTTCTGTTCTGGCCAATTTAAGTTGACCATGTTGACTTATGGTTGGGGAAAAGGATCTGTTATGACTGAAGGAGATTTCTCCGCAAGTTTCAACCTTCCTGCTGTTATTCCTTCCTGTATAACATCTCTGAAAACTACACAACTATTGGTAGAATGGTTCCAAGAGTTGTGCCACCTGCATAACTGCCTGCCCTTGAGCTCTTCTGGTTTGGGCATCCTGTGGGGTGTCTCTATTGCCTTTTGCAGCAACATTTCATCAAATAAAGCGTCCACCTTGGTTAGATCAAAGGAATAAACCTTGTTCTGTGTTGGTTTGCTTGGAACAAACCCTCCTGTGAAAGGTGGCGGCTTCTGATCCTTTGGTGGCTTAGTAAGGGCCTTGCAGCTGATGGGATGTTTCAATTTTTCCATTTCTGCTACTGCAACTTCTCCCTCATCTGAGCATTCTGTTTCCTCTTCTGATTCTACCTGAACCAGATGTATTAAAGAGGAAGGTGACTTGTAATACGTGCCTTTGGATGAGTTTCTCTTCTGCTGTTCTTCCCTAAGCAGTTCCTCATACTTGGATGCTTTATCTGCCAGTTCTGCCAGGTCTCCAAACAGCATCCCATCAAATCTTTTTCTCAGAGAGATCTTAAGGGCAGCTTGAGCCATCTGGATGAAGTGTCTTTTTTCCATAGGGATTCGGCACTTCATTTTGAGCTTCTTGAACCTGGTTATGAAGTCTTAAGCAGGTTCATCTTCACTCTGTTTGAGGGCAGCAAGGTCACTGATGGTGACTTCTGGCTGAATCCTGTAATAATAGTCGTGGAAAACACTCTCCATCTGCTCCCAAGTTTGAACAGAATTTGCTGGCAGATTGGTGTACCAAGGAAAAGCTTGTCCAGAGAGAGAATTCCCGAAAAGCCTTAGCTTCAACAGAAGGTTATTCTCCATGGCTATGCACTGGACAAAAAATCTGCCTATGTGCTCAACTGATGAGGCATGGGGATCCTCTCCATTGAACAAAGTGAAGTTTGGTACTTTAAAACCTAGGGATAAGGGTATTTGATCAATGTAAGCTGGGTATGACTTTCTATAGGTGGGCCTTTCTCCTCTTCTGGCTTCAGGCTCCATCATTTCTCTGATCATCCTTTGCAATGCCCCCACGTCATTTAAAGCATTAATGGGGAGGAGATTTTGCCCCTGTTCTAGTTGGGCGTAGTCAATCCTGGGTTCCGCCCTATATGGCCTAGGTAGAATTTCTTCCCTGTGTTCTTCCTGTTCTTCCAGATCTGGGTGGTTCCTCCAATTTGCCCCCTGCTTGTTCCTGTCATTGTTAGCAAAAGGGTAGTTTCCCCTCTGCCTCTCCTTCGTCTTGCGGGTGGAGGGAATGGATTGGGATCCATCCTTCTGGGTCTGTAGGGCAACACTGCTGGTGGTTCAGGCAGAAGTGCCAAAGGTTGATCCTGTGGGGCCACGGGTTGTGGAATAGGCTGAGGCTCTGGCTGGTTCTGCTGAATCTGTCCTCGTGCAGGGTCTTCCACCCGAATTAGGGCCTGACGCTCTTGGACAAGAGGGGCTCCTACCCTTTGTCCAGCCTGAATTTCCCCACGTTCTGGCATCCCAGCTATCTGTGCAATAAAAGGATTCTCTTGATATGGCCATGCCAATCCTGGTGGGGGACCATAGGGAAGGTCTAGCTGCTGGACTACAGCATCCGGATTTGGAATTCAGGCTATGGCAGCCTCACGGTCCTTCCTGAACTGCCTGTTGACCTGCCATTGCATCATGGCTGTCATATTATTGAGAGTGTCCTGGCTCCTTTGTGTTGTGACTTCTTGTCGCAACACAGATTCCTGAATCAGGTTCATCCTTCTGGAGCCAGTCCTGGACCGTCTGCTCCCTATGCTGCCATGTGCTGAGTGCCTGGCATCACTTTCCTCTGACTCCAGTCCTTCCCTAAGAGCCACCTGGTTTATCTCCATGGCGTGGTGTGGGTTCTGGCTAGAGCTTCCAATATTCATAAACTTGAGAGGAATTCTGTGAGAATATGTATACTGAGAAGTCCCACTGGGCGTGCCAAATTGTTCACCCGTTTCGTGATCATTCCTGTGGTGGAAGGGCAAAGTTCCCCACTGCCTTGAAAGCCATTGACTGGTCAGCAAGTCAGCTTTCTTTGGTGTATGAGCGTGCCACTGCTAACAATGAAGATTCTAGCAAACTTATTCTAGAATAGATAACTTGCGCCCCAAGTTACTGATTTCCATAAACAAGCGATTGTGAATTTGGGTGAGGAATATCTCCCAAGTAAGTTCTTTTCTTGCCTCAGACTGGTGAGGACTTTAACAATTTATCTCAGTATAAAGAGGTTGTTTTGGCCAGAATGGTTGATGGAATTTAAGTTGTCTTAAGCAGAACTGCCTTTTACAAAACTATAAACATAAATATTCAAGCTAGAAAGATGAAAGGACAGCTAGAACTCCATTTCTGCCTGGATAGAAGGCTCTGATCTGGGCTGGACTGGAAATATCTGGGCTGGACTAGACTATTAACAAATTCAGCCGCTAAGCTTCAGCTGTAGATCGATACCAAAGGTTAATTTTGGCAGAGCTTTAATACACATCAAGCTTTTGTGAGGCTTCTGAGTGGGCAGAACTGCGGCTTCTTCTTTCAGGGAAGAGTGGCTGTTCTCGAGGACTTCAGTGGGCTAGAGACTGTACTGTAAAATTTGTTGAGGTTTTCATGTTTGGGAAAAGCTCAAGCTTTACCTGTCTTGGTTTTTTGCTGAACCAAATTTGTGACGAGAGAAATCTCGTTTTGAATGACTTATTTTCTAAGTCTGAACCTTGGGAATTCTGATCTAAAGCTGGTTTTCACTTGGAATTCAAGTGAGCTTCTGGTTGATTTTGAGTTGTTTGTTTGATTGATGACTTGACTGTTGGATTGATTGTTGTTGAATTGAGAGTTCTATGAACCTGTTCACCCTCTCTTCTATTTATAGAAAAATGTTTTCTGGAGCAGGGTAATTTTTTAATAATGGGCGGCAATTTTCTAAAAAATATCTTTTTAATTTTAAACACAATAAACATGAATTTTATCTAATTTTTGGCAGTCGAGCTCTCACTAGTCACTTCTCTGTTTTTGAAAGAGAACCTAACTCCTTTCTAATCCCAATTGCCCTTGTGAGATCTCAAACTGTGATGGTTTAGCTTGATTACCTGTTTGAACAACTCTCTGCCCTTCTGCTTATCTTCTTCTTTAAATAACAAGGCATGCTTGCCTCTTGGGACAATCACCCTATTTGGAATAGAGAAAATATCTCTGAATATATATATATATATGTATACATGTAAGAGAGGATTTTGATCTTCCGATTATCCAGAGATGTCCCTTCCCAGTTTGCCAGCTACTGCCCTGTTTTAATTAACTCCCAATAAACTTAGTTGAGTTTGTTGACTTTTCTATTTCTGGTAGTCATGTGGGCTCCTGAAAAATAAGCTTTGATTAATCCTGTGATATTTTTAATCTGATTTGCGTTAGTGGTGGGCTCCTTCAAAAAGCTGGGTTTTTTGAAGCCCAATCTTTTCTTGTTAATTTGATCAGTCCTGGTTTGCCCTTTTGGATTTTCTGGGTTCCTTGATTTTGGACTGGGTTTGCAACATTTTGGCCCAATTTCAAAGAATGCTGGTGGCTGCCCAGGATTAACATGAGCTTTGGTCTTTTGGACTGGGTGTGCCAAATTTTAGGCCCAAACACTTGCATCCAATCCCTCCAATTCCAACAGCATTGCCTGTGAATAGTCTTCTCCAACCAAATTATGTTGCTATGCAATTTTTATGGAATGAACTGAGATTTCCATGGGCAGAGGTTAGGGCATATGGAGTCATGCTAGTTGCTTCTCTTTTTGAAGTTCTATAGGCCCACAAGGTTTCTGACAGTTTTTTATGCCATTGCCTTGGATTTTCCTCAAGCATTTTCCTGATAATGTTGATAATCACCTAGTTGCTTGATTCTGCCTGTCCATTAGCCTGGGCATAATAAGGAGTGGATTGAAGTAGTTTGAACTTGAATGCTTCTGCCATATCTAGCATTTCTCTGGATATGAAGGAAGTTCTCCTGTCAGTGGTGATTGATTTTGGTATGCCAAACCTTTGCACAATCTGTTCTTCTATGAAGGTAATGATCTCTTGAGATGTGCTGGATTTGACTGGCTTGGCTTCTACTCATTTGGTGAAATAATCTGTAGCCACTATGATAAAACAATGTTGTTTGCTACTGGCTGGATAGATTTTGCCAATGAGGTCCATTGCCCATCCTCTAAATGGCCATGGCTTGACGAATGGATTTATGGGGACTAAGGGAGCCTGCTGGATTGGACCATGTCTTTGACAAGCTTCACATCCCTTGGAATATTCTATGCAGTCCTTCATCATGGTAGGCCAGAAGTAACCATACCTCCTAATCAACCAACACATCTTCCTTCCGCCTTGATGTGCTCCACAAATTCCCTCATGGACTTCAACCATGAGTTTCATGTATTCAAGCATCTTAAGAGCAACTCATCTTTGGTTTTTCGGACCAACTCTTCATTCCACATGACAAAATTTAATGCCATAATTCTTATCCTCTTCTCGGATGGGAGGGCTGGATATTGTAGATAATTAATCAGGGGCAATCTCCAGTCTTCCTCACTCACCATGGCAGAATTGACATCTATCTCCATCCCTCTAGTCAGAACCGATGACAGACTTTTCTTTCCTACCTTGATGATTCTCTATACATAGTCTTCAGGCATCTGTGCTCCTATTCTA
Organism: Prunus mume; assembly: GCF_000346735.1. The sequence continues at coordinate 188,202 of NW_007362515.1, forward strand.
TATGGGCCATCTCATTGGATACAAGGTTATCTTCCCTTGGAATACGTTCCCAAGTGGCTTCCCTGAATCCTGACAGGAGATTTCTGGCTGCCACTAAATAGACAACTAATGAGGGACTCAAACACTTATATTCTCCAACAATCTATTTTAATACTAGCATGGAATCTCCCAGAATTTCCACAGACTGAACTCCTAGTTCTACCAGCATTTCAAGGCCTATGATCAAAGCCTCGTATTCCGCTCTGTTGTTGGTGCAAGGGAAGTCTAGTTGGAATGAATAACAGTATCTGATTCCTAGTGGATCTTCTAAAACAATTCATGCCCCAGAGACTAAATCGGTTTTCGATCCGTCAAAGTACAGCTTCCAAGGGGTGAGATGGACTGAATAAATGGGATTATTGAGACAAGTGTGAGCGCTGGTCAGCAGATCTGCATTGACTATGTCCATGGAATGCATATTCTCAATTTCTTCTCCTGGGTGATCTGCCAAGAAATCTGCAACAGCCTATCCTTTGATGGACTTCTGAGGAACGTATCTGAAGGCAAATTCTGACACGGCCAGAGTCCATTTACCAATTCTCCCCCTCAACATTGGTCTTGTCAGCATATACTTGATTAAATTTGTTCTGGCAATGATGTAGATGGTAAAAGGTAGCATGTAGTGTCTGAGCTTTATAGCAGTAAAGTATAAAGCCAAACAAAGTCTTTCAATCGCAGAATATTTCCTTTCTACTTCTGTCAGAGTTCTACTTAGGTAATAGACTGACTGTTCCTTCCCTTCCTTGTTATCTTGAACTAAAATACTCCTAATGGATACTTCTGATGCAGAAACATATAACTTAAGTGGTCTACCTCTCTTTGGTGGGGGACAGAACTAGCAGATTTGAGAGGTAGTGTTTGATTTCCTCAAAAGCCTGCTGGTGCTATTCTTCCCATTTAAATGTATGTTCTTGCTTTAATCTTAACAAGGAGGAGAAAGGTTGGATTTTTCCTACATAATTGGATATGAATCTTCTTAGAAAGTTGATCTTTCCTATGAGACTCTATAATTCTTTCTTGTTCCGAGGTGGTAAAGCTTCCATGATAGATTTTGCTTTGTTCTTGTTGATTTCTATTCCTCTTTGGTGGACCAAGAAACCTAAGAAATTGTCAACTTGAACCCTAAAATTGCACTTCTTGGGATTCATTTTCAACTTATGTTGTCTCATTCTTAGGAATGCCTTTTTCAGATTTGATACATGATCTCCTTTTTCTGGAGATTTAATCACCACATCATCTATGTATACTTCTAGGGAATGACCTGTCATGTCATGGAAAACAGAATTCATTGCTCTTTGATAAGTGGCTCCTGCATTTCTCAAACCAAAAGGCATTACAGTGTATTCAAAAACGCCTACATGCCTTGGACACATGAAGGCTGTCTTGTGGATATCTTCTTCTGCCACCATTATCTGATTGTATCCTGCATTGCCATCCACGAATGATAGCACTTGGTTATGAGCAGCTCCGTCCACCAGCATGTCTGCCATGGGCATAGGATACTTGTCTTTAGGCCGCGCTTCATTTAGATTTCTGTAGTCCACGCAGATTCCGACTGCCCCTGTTTTTCTCTTAAGAACTGGTACAATATTGGACAACCAATCAGCATAAATGGTTGGCCTGATAAAACTTGCTTTAACCAGTCTTTCTATCTCTTCTTTCACTTTTAGTTCTGTCTCTATAGACATCCTTCTTCTAGCCTACTTGATTGGCAGGTATCCTTCTTTTATTGGCAACTTGTGCTCCACCAGTCTAGGCATTTCATGGTAGTGCCATGCGAAACAGTCTTTGAAATCATGCAAATGTGCAATGATTTCATCCTTCAATGACTCTTCTAGTAATGTGCTGATGAAAGTAGGTCTAGGATCCTCTTCTGTTCCTAGGTTTATTTCTTGCAAACGATCCTCCACTTCTGGCAGGGAATCATCTAGTGCTGCTGGTGCAAATTCCAATTCTTCCTCTTGCAAATTTCCTTCATATTCTTCTATACTCTCATGCATGAATTCTGCCATGTTAATGGCTAGACTATGCATAAAAAACTTCCTCTCTACCCAATATACCAACAATCTATTTGTAATGGATCGGATTGTTGCAGCTCAGTCCCTTTCTTGCTGGTTTGAGCTAAACATCAGAACTCTGGAGGTTGAGAATGCTGGGTCTATTCCAGTCCTCTAGAGAACTAGCCATACCTTCTTCAATAAGTTTCTAGGCCGTGACACCATGGGGACGGCCGTTCTAGTTGACTTTGAAGAAAGTAAAAGGACCAAGGTCATTATGATAATACCTGGCCTCAAAACATAATGCAGATGGCAGGAATGGTCGTGGGTCGACCTCCACTATTTCCATAAAACCCTATTCATGCTAGAGGGCCAACTGTTGGTGTAGAGTGGAAGGAACACATAGACTCTAGTGAATTCAATCTCTGCCAAGCAGTGCATTGTAAGTGGTAGAAGTGGTGTCTACCACAAAGAAGGCAATATTCAGCTTCTTGGTCCCTACTATGACATGTACGTCTAGTATTCCATGAGTCTTAGTGATGCCCCCAGCGAAGTTGGTGACCGTTAAGCGTGTTGGAATTAGATCCTTCTCTGTTCTGCCCATTTTGACCAACAATCTGTAAGGTAGAAGATTAATGGCTGCACCTCCATCTACCATCACTTTAGGGATAGGAACACCCCCAAAGTTCGCAGTGATGAACAAAGGTCTGAGATGGTTGGCCATTTCCTTGGTAGGTTTGGAAAAGCATAACAGTTCTACGACTAATTTCATGGCAGTTCAGCCTATTTTGATAGCAGGTATCTGCTGTTCTGGTGCCTCTTCCACTTCTGCCAATATGCACTCAACAGTTTCTTGGGAGAGTACATCTCCTTCCAAAGTGCTCTCTTGTCCTTCTACTGCCCTGAACTTTTCTGGCAGGATAAACATCATATTAATGCCTAGATCACCTTGTAATAGGCTTTCTAATTCTGCACCAAAAACCTGAGTTTCCTCATCTAATTCTCCATCGTACTCCATCTGTTCTTCTCCATATTCTTCTGTCCAGTCTTCTTGCTCACCTGTTTCGAGGAGTCCAGTCTGGTCGTCTGCAAATGGTTCATAATCCAACTATTCCTCTTCATATTCTTCTATCCAATCTTCTTGACCTTTTGCTAGAATAGGTTTAGATTGATCTTGTGATTGTGAAGGTTCCAACTGATTGATTGAGGGTGAGGCAGGATGGATAGAAAGTTCACTTGGAAATTCTATCTTTGTCAGCTCTTCTAGCTGGTTTTTTGCTGGGGAATCTATTTCTGAATTTTTCCCTTTCTTGGCAGAACTAACCTCTGGAGGTACCTATGTGTCATCCTTGTTCTTGAGGAAGGTGCAGTATTGCCTCTGGATTCTCTTCTTCTATGTTCTGGTTAGCTCCAAAGTTGGCCTACCACTTTTTCCAACAAAAAACCATCTGCCTTCTATGATAGTTGCCAATGGCTTATCATTTTCGGGTATTTTAATTGGTATTTCCTTTTCTGGTTGCTCAGTCACCTTTCTGATGTGCTGGGCAGGCCTTTGATAGTTCCTCTGTCTAGCTGTGTCCCTAGATGAGGCTAGGACTGAGTTCTAGTAGTATAACGTTCCAATTCTGTCAAAAACACTGTTTGTAGGCTGTCTCTGTTCATCCAGAGTTATCTCCAACTCACTTTCGCATTTGCCCCTGCTGCACAGAACTACCCCAGCTGAGATAGTTGCCTTTGATTTGTGATTTGCCTCCTTTGTGACTCTTCTGCTTATCTTGGGGCTGACTTCTACTACCCGCCTGCCTTTCTGCTGTTCTGGCCAATTTAAGTTGACCATGTTAACTTGAGGTTGGGGAAACGAGTATGTGGTTACTGTGGGAGGCTTCTCAGTAGTTTTAGCCTTCCTGCCGTTATTCCTTCTTGTATGACGTCTCTGAAAACAACACAACTATTTGGTGGAGTGGTTCCAAGAGTTGTGTCATCTACAATACTGTCTACCTTTGAGTTCCTCTATTTTGGGCAACCTGTGAGGTGTCTGTATTGCCTTTTGGAGAAGTATCTCGTCAAACAAAGCGTCAACTTGGTTAAATCGAAAGAATAGACCTTGTTCTGTGTTGGTTTGTTTGGAACAAATCCTCCTGTAAATGGTGGTGGCTTATGATTCTTTGGTGGCTTTGTCAAAGCCTTGCGGCTGATAGGATGTTTTAATTTTGTCATTACTGCCACTACAACTTCCCTCTCTTCTAATCTTTCTGTACCTTCTTCTGTCTCGACTTCAATCAAATGTATTGAGGAAGATGGTGTCTTGTAATATGTGCCTTTTGAGGAGTTTCTCTTCTGTTGTTCTTCCCTAAGCAATTCCTAATATTTAGACACCTTGTATGCCAGTTCTGTCAAGTCCCCGAATAGCATCCCATCGAATCTCTTCCTCAGAGAAATCTTGAGGGTAGTTTGAGCCATTTGAATGAAGTGTCTTTCTTCCATAGGGATTCAACATTTCATTTTGAGCTTTCTAAGTTTAGCAGAGGATTATTTTCTATGGCTATGCACTAGACAGAGAATCTGCCTATATGCTCAACTGACGAAACATGGGTGTCTTCTCCATTGAACAAGGTGAAGTTTGGTACCTTACAGCCTGGGGATAGAGGTATTTGATCAATATAAGCTGGATATGGCTTTTTGTAGGTGGGCCTCTCTCCTCTTCTGGCTTCAGGCTCCATCATCTCTCTGATCATCCTTTATAGTGCTCCCATGTCATTCAAAGCATTGATAGGGTGTTGGTTTTGACCTAGTTCTGGCTGACTGTATTCATCCCTCTGTTCTATTCTGGCTGGTTCTGGGGTACCTGAATTGGTGCAGGGCATTCTAGAGGAACTGGGGCTTCGTGTTCTTGGATGGGGAAGGCTCCTTCTCTTTGTCCAGCCTGGATTTCTCCTTGTCTTGGCACTCTAGCTATCTGTGCAATGAGACGATTCTCTTGGTATGGCAATACCAATCTTGGTGGAGGTCCAACAGGGAGGTCTAGCTGCTGGACCACAACATATAGGTTTGGAATTCTGGCAATAGCAGCCTCAAGGTCCTTTTTGAACTGCCTGTTGACTTGCCACTGCATCATCGTTGTCATGTTATTTAGAGTATCCTAGCTCCTTTGTGCTTAGGGATGGCAAAAATCCCCGCGGCGATGGGTCCCCGACCCTAACGGGGGGAGATTTCGGGCCAAACGGGTATCGGGCATGGGGATCCCCAAACTTGAATAATCCCCTATAGGTATGGGGAGGGGATGGTATTGGCGTCCCCACCCCCGAACCCGACCCGAAAATATATACGTTTATACTAATAAATAAATATATAAATATAATATTTATGTTTAATCCTAAGTTAAGCTCCATCTCCTAATTCTTCCTAATCTTCTATGGAACTTCGTATTGATATGATTTTGAATAGTTGAGTTGAACTGTATAGTTAATTTGGATGTGTTGAATGATAATTTAATATGAAACTTAATGTTAATGTTAAAATGTATGATAATTTATGCAAAAAAAAAATCGGGATTCGGGGCAGGTATGGGGATTCCCCGAAACCTATTAAACAGGGATTGGTTCGGGGATGGGGGCGGGGATGGAGAGCAGGGACGGGTATGGTATTGTCATACTCAGCCCCTACCCGACCCGTTGCCATCCCTATTTGTGCTGCAGCCTTTTGTCGGAGTACAGTATCCTGTATCTGGTTCATCCTTCTAGAACCATATCTGGAATGTCTACTTCTGGTGCTGCCATGGGCTGAATGCTTAGCGTCACTTTCCTCTGATTCATGTCCTTGCTGGAGAGCTGCTTGATTTCTTTCCATGGCAAAGCGTGGATTCTAGCTAGTGCTTCCAATATTCATACACCAAGAGATATCTTCTGGCTAGTGCCAAATTGTTCACCCGTTTTGATTTTAATCATGTGAAGGTAGGGTAAAGTTCCACATTGGCTTGACAACCACTGGTGGTCAACAAGTCAACTTTCTTTTGTGTGTGAGCATGCCACTCTTAGCAGTTCAAAACCTTAGCAAACTTCTAAAAAAATAGATAACTTGCGCCCCAAGTTACTGACTTTTAAACAAGCAATTGTGAAATTGGTTGAGGAATATCTCCCAAGTAAGTTCTTCTCTTGTGTCAGACTGGTGAGGACTTCACAATTTGTCACAGTACAAAATTGGTAGTTCTGGCCATGATAAATGAAAAGAAAGTAAATTGTTTTAGGCAGAACTGCCTATTATAGGACTCAAAAATGAAATGACAACTCGGAAACAAGACAACAGAATGTTGGACTTCGATTTATGCCTGGATAACTGCTTCTGAACCGAGCTGGATTGGATAAGTTTATACTGGATTGAATCGTCAACCCCTTCAACTGATGAGTTTCAACTGGAAATCGATACCAACGTTTGAGTTTAGCATAGCTTCAATTTATTATGAGCCATGGAAGGCTTGCCAAATGGGCAGAATTGAGGCCTCTCAAGTCTGATGAGGACAGAAGTGGCTGGATTGAAGATCACTGAGCTGGAGCTGCGCTATGGTGCCTATTTTGCTTGACCAAGGCTTTCTGTAAATTTAATGAGGTTTTCATATTTGTAAAAACCCGGACTCTGCTTGACTTAGCTTATGCTGAACCAAATTTGTAACGAGAGAAATCTCGCTTTGTAGAACTATTTCTCTAAACTGAACTAAAATCAGAGATTTGAATTATAGCTGACTTGTTTCTTGTGGCTCAGTGAGCTTTGGTTGCTTCAGTGTTTGAAGGTTTTTGAGATCAAGTGATCATTTTGAGTTTGTCAATTGTGACCTTGAGAGTGTTTGGGCCAAAATCTTGCGCACCTAGCCCAACACGGAAAAACCCAGAATTGGGCCACAAGGCCCAAGCAGTCTGGACTTTGCGAAATAAACAGGGATCAAAAGCCCAAATCAAAGGAAGCCCAGCCCAGGATCTGCCTAAAAACATAAAAGAATAAAACTTGGGCCTCGAAAAAACAGAGAAAAGGAAGAAGTCAGCCCATGAATTAACTCGGGCTTGCCATGATTAAAAAGAAAAATACCAAAACAGGAACAGACCCACATGATGTTTCTGACTTAGAAAAGTCAAAATTCTCAATTGGGTTGATGAAAGGTTAACAAAAGCAAACAACTAGGAAGAGACATCTCTCAATCTCTGACCATCAGAAGATCAAAACCCTTTATATATATTTAGAGATAATGTTTTTACTCCAAGGAAGGCACCGTCTTTCAAGGGATACGCAAGCTATGTTCTCAAAAAGAGATAAGCAAGAAAACAGGGAGTTGTTCAAAATGGAAAATCAAACTAGCCATCACGGCTTTTAAGCTCTCATAAAGGGCAGTTAGAATTAAAGAGGGGTTAGGTTCTCTTTCAAAAACAGAGAAGTGATTTGTCTTAAAAACTGACTATTCAGAGCTTATCTGCTAGAGCTGATAGAACCCCTTTTTCTTTTACATTTAAAATAAATCTTTGAGAAATTTGCCGCCCGTTATTCAAAAAGAAAGAAACCCTACTCCAAAGCATTTTCTATAAATATAGGAGAGGGTGAACAAAAAACTACACACACTCAATTCATGAATCAATCAAACAATCAAAAACCAACCAAAGCCAAAAACTCAAAATGATCACTTGATCACTAAGAACCTTCAAAACAAACTGGAGCAACCAAAAGCTCATTTGAGCCACAAAAGAAGCCAGCTATAGATCATAAATTCCAAGTTCAGACTTAGAGAAATAAGTCATTCAAAACGGGACTTCTCTCGTTACAAATTTGGTTCAGCAAAAGCCAAGACAAGCAGAGTTTGAATTTTCACAAACATGAAAATCTCAACAAATTCATGGAGAGCCCTGACCAAGCAGAACAAGTACCGTAGCACAGTTCCGGCTCACTAATCCTCAAGCCTAGCCACTTCTGCCCCGTTCAGACTAAAGAAGTTGCAGTGTTGCCAGTTCAAAAAGCCTTCCAGGGCTTGAAATAGATTAAAGCTCTCTGCAAAAATCAAGCTTTGGTATCGATTTACAGCTGAAGCTTAACAGTTAAGGTTGTTGACAGTTCAGTCTAGCACGGACATACTCAGTCCAGCCTGGATCAGAAGCTTCTTTCCAAGCAGAAATGGAGTTTCGGCCCCTTTTTTCTTTTCTAGAGTTGATTTTTTCTTCCTAAGTTTTGAAAAAGGCAGTTCTATCTAAAATAGTCCACTTTATTATCATTCATTCTGGGCAGAATTACCAATCTTTTGCTGAGATAAATTGTGAAGTCATCACCAGTCTGAGGCAAGAAAATAACTTACTTGGGAGATATTCCTCACCCAAATTCACAATCGCTTGAATAGAAATTAGTAACTTGGGGCACAAGTTATATATTTTTAAGAAGTCTGCTAGAATTGTTATTGCTAGTAATGGCACACTCGCACACTAAAGAAAGTTGATTTGTTGACCAGTCAATGGTTTTCAAGGCAATGGGAAACTTTGCCCTTCCATCACAGGAACAAATACTAAACGGGTGAACAAAGAGTTTTTGTTTTGATTGATTTTTTGGTTGTCTTTTGATATGTTCACCTCCTCTCATATTTATAGGAAATGCTGGAGTGTGGATTTTTAATCTTTTAAAAATGAGGGGCAAGTCTTTAAAAGATCTTTCTTTTTAAATGCCATAAAAAAGGGAAGCTATCTATTCTGGCAGAGAAGAACCATCAACGGTCAATTCTCATGGTGGTCTTTTCCTTGCTTTTTTTGAAAGAAAGACCAACTCTCTTTGTTCTTTGTTTGTGCCTTGTAAAGAGAAAGAACACAATCTACCATGATGGTCAGTTTGCTTTTTTTGTTTGAACAACTCCCTTGCTTCCTACTTATCTCTTAAGAATGTAGTCTGCTTATCTCTTGAGAACGTAGTCTGCTTATCTCTTGGAAAGGTCACCTACTTTAGCACAGAGTTTTTCTGTATATAAAAAGGGATTTTGATCTTTTTGGCTACAAAAATTTGGAGAAGTCTTCCTTTTATACCTGCCTTCATTAACTCTCTATCAACTCCTCTGTGATAGTTGAAAATTTTGACTTTTCAAAGTCAGGCGGTCACGTGGGGCTCTTTTGGGAAAATATTTTTTAGTAAGAAAGATCTGCTGAGTTGCTTTGGAGATCAAGTGGCCAGAATTCTTCAGAAGCTAAGTTCAATCCAATTTTCTTAGAGGTTTTCGACCTGCTTGGTGATGAATTACCATTTAATTGGCAATTTTATCTATTACTTTTTGTGTTTTTAAACCTCTGCCACTTTTGAAAAAAACATGGGCCTCTAATGTTGATTGGGCTGCTTTCTGGAATTAAGGCCCATTCTTCTGTTTTTTTTTTTGTTTCGTGGGCCTCTTCGTAAAAATGGGCTGGCATGTGGAATTCTTAGGCCCAAACACATGCCACCTCATCAATATATCGATTAGTGATAGCAAATTTGAAGGTACATTGCTTCACGATTTGTAAGTCAATGTCCTTCTGAATCCATCCTAGCGGGTATGGCTTAGGATGTGGTGTGGTGTCTAAACCCCCTTTTCTTACTAAAGCCTCTGAAATCAGGTTTTTCTAACTTCCAGGTTCAATGATAGCTTGTACAACACTTTTCTTCACTTGAAAATTCACATGAAACAACTCTTCATGGTTGTACATGTCTTCAGTATTTGCTGGTCTTGTCATAAGGGTAAGTGTAACATCAGGTTACTTCAACTCTGGAAGCTCTTCTGCCTATTGTGCAGTTAAGGTGGCTTTTCTGTCATTTCTGCCCTAGTTGTTTTTCTGGCGCTTTGGCCGAAACTCATGATGGAATATCCAGCACTTGTCTTTGGCAGGTCTGCTAGTTTGATAGTGATCACAGTAGACCTCTTGTCTTTGACCTTCCTTGCTCTGCTTCCCCTTTTTCTGCCAGTTAGTTTTGTTGACAGGTTTTGATCTGTCATCCTTCTTGTCAATTCTTTTATTTTTCGCCTCAACGGCGATGGCCTTCACAATAGCTTCTTCAATAGTATCTACGGTGAACAATTTCGTTCTTTTCGTATGTAGTCAGCAAGACCTCCAATATACTACATGAAAACATTGTAGTCGTCGATGTTGATGTATAGAACCATAGCTTGGTTGTGGAACTCTATTATATACTCTTTTACAGGCTACCCAAATCTTTGTCTGAAGTGTTGCCACTTATACCCTCTTTCATCTTCATAGCCAACTGGATAAAATTGTTTTCTCAAAAGCGTCTTAAAGTTCTTCCAAGTCAATTCTGAGACATCATACTGTCTCTGATAGGATTTCCACCATGTAAGGGCATGGCTTGAAAGTTTCAAACTCGCAAATTTTATCTTTTGCACATTAGAATACTTATAAACTGTTAAATAAGTTTCTAATGTGTTTATCCAGTTATCTAGTTTTTCAGGATCAACATCTCCTTTATATATAGGGATATCAATCTTAAAATCAATTTTTAAGGTATCAATAGAATTTTTGTTGTCACCTGATTCAGCTCCCTTCTTCATTGGATTAGCTTGTGTGTCGTCTTCATCTTCACTATCCCCAACAACCTTTTTCTTGAGCTTTTGATCAGGCTCATAAGAAGTTGATTGGACATGAAAGTTTTCCAGTCTTCAAACTCTCCACGAGTTTAAGGATTGATGCAGACAAGTTTTAAACTTGTTGCTCAAGCTTAGTGATGCGATCACCATCACTAGATGTTTCCTGTTTGTTTTCTTCAGTCATAATGTCTCTCTTGGACCTTGGCTTTCGATGTACGAGCAAAGGACCTAAAAGTTCTTCTCCAGAAGTTTTGCATTGGTTGCGAGTTGAGACCATAAAACCATTAACAGTTCGTTATAAACCAGAAGTTTTGCATTGGTTGCGAGTTTTGCATTGGCTTTCGGTGTACGAGCAAAGGACCTAACAGTTCGTTATAAACCATTAGTTTTTATGGTTTTAAATAATTTAAAAGTAGGCATCAATTCTGAACCCAACGGTCCAAGATAACCATCTTTGGCCATCTTGTGAATTTTAGCTTGGTTGATATGGCCAAGTTTTAAATGCCACATTTTAGTAGGATTGATCTCATCCCTTGGCCTTTTAGGCCTTGACGCATCATTACCTTCTAAACAGTTAACACTACCATTCAATTGTAAATGAAAGAGGCCATCAACGATGTAAGCATAACAAATTGCACATCCATTCAAATATAAAGAACAACTTGTAAGTTTTTCCATATATTTTGTGAGTTTGCCTTTTCATTATTATGAGGTGTCATATAAATAATAAATAGAGTTATATTTAAATTAAGATATTATGAGACTTTTATTCAGATAATGATTAAATGGAATAACTGTTACAGGAGGTGGATATCATCCATTATCTCCACGTTTTGGCTAGCAGTTGTCTCTTAATAGGAGAGTCAGTTGTAAAGCAACTTGTATAAAAGGCTTGGTCTCTGCTCTCATACTTACACGTTCATATTCTGTATGCTTGCCCTATTGAAAGCCTTGACATTTTGGAATACTAAGAGGAGAAGATCATCTTGTATATCTGACTATGACTAATTCAAGTAAGTCTTATCTCTACTTGTTCTATTGTTTAATTGTCAAATTTGTGTTAAGGTGTGGTTTAAGTGCTAAATTGGTTCAAGATTATTTTGAATATAGTATAACTTACATGTGGTATCAGAGCTATGAATTCAGCCTTGAACTCATCTTTTTTGGTTAACGTTTATCGACATTGTGTCATTTATGATTATCCTTGTTTTTTATTTGTCTTTTTCCACTGCGTTAATGATTATACTTGTAATTTTTATATCATTATATTTCGATGCACTTGTGATGTTACTTGCTGATTATTCAATTCGATCAGTAAACATTAGGAATCAAATTCAGTCTCAATTGATTTGTCTAATGGTTTTTTGATGAATTTTGTTGATTTAATTAAATTAACAAGATTATATACTGGGATGATTTTGGGATTGGATGGATAAACTGCCAAAGTGGTTTATCTGATCCTTTGCTATTTAAAATCAATTTTGATGCTCAGTTTGTAGTTTATAAACATTAACAGGTAGATTTTCTTCCAAAGAAGTTGTCTACTGGGTTTGGCTATAAACTAATGTCTAGTGAGTCATGAAAAAACTTGGTTAGTATTATTTAATCTCACCCAAAGGTGTTGAATTTGTACTAATTCTTGTGCTTTATGCTTGGCTATGCAAATTTTTGTTTTGATACTTCATTGCATTTATAGAGTGATTTCTTGCCTAAAGGTGTGATCATTTTCTATAACTTAAGTTTGACTAAAGCATTTAGATATCAGTTTTAGTCACAATTGTTGTGAACTTCGAAGCTTATGTTCTGTTCCTATAATTAATGGCAGGTTTCAATATGTTAAACCTTATTAACATTGAGAAACTGAATGGGACCAACTTCAAGACATGGAAGCAACAAATTGATATGAATTTGGGATTACTTGAGTTCACCATAGCTTTTAAGGAGCCTAAGCCAGCAGCTTTGACTGATGTCAGTAGTCAAGAAGAAAAGGATGCTTTTAAGAAATGGAAGAGAGCAAATGATATGTCTTTGCTTATAATGCAAAATTCAATGGAAGAGCACATCAGAGGTGGCATCCCAGGCTGTGATCTTGCTAAGGATTATATGGAAGCTATGGAGGAAAAGTTTAAGAGGTCTAACAAGGTTGAATAAGTTCTTATCTTACTACACTCACTTCAACCAAGTTTGATGGAACTGGGAGCATGAGAGAGCATCTCCTCAAACTTGTTAATGTGGCAAACAAGCTCAACAATCTGGATTTGCATATTACTGATCAATTCCTTGTTCATATGGCTCTCAATTCCTTGTCTTCTGATTATGAGCAAGTGAAGATCAACTACAATACCCAGAAAGAGACTTGGACTGTCAATGAACTTACTGCTATTTGTTGTCAAGAGGAGGAGAGATTAAAAAAGGGCAAAGCTGAAGTTGTCAATTTCGTACATGCTGGGAAAGGAAAGAAAGTAGCTACAGTCAATAAATCTGGAAATCCCAATCAGAAGACAAATGCACCTAAAACAGGTTCATATTCCAATTCAAAGAAAAATGCTCATAACTCTGTTGTGCCTGCTCAAAACTCTACAGCTACCACTAGTTCTGGTCTTAAACCTAACAAAGACATTTTCAAAAAATGTTTCTTTTGCAAATCTGCTGAGCATGTGAGGAAAGATTGCCCTGGTTTTAAGGCATGGCTCATTAAGAAAGGTATTCAAATTGTTGATGTTTTTGTTACTGTTGAAACAAATTTGGTTTTTATTCCACAAAACTCATGGTGGTTTGACACTGGTTGCACTGTTCATATCACTAATTCGTTGCAGGGATTCAAAAGCCAGAAGGACCAAAATAGAGAGATCTACAAAGTCTTTGTTGGAAATGGAACAAAAGTAGAAGTAGAGTCTGTTGGTAGTGTTAAGTTAGAGTTGTCATCTGGTTTTGTTTTAGTATTGAACAATGTTCTTTATGTACCTTCAATGAGAAGGAATTTACTTTCAGTTTCAAAGCTTGTTAAGGATGGTTTTTCTTATATTGGTGATGATGCAAGTATTCGTATTTTTCACAAAAATCAGTTTGATAAATTACTTGGTTATGCTTTTCTTAATGGTGACTTGTGGCAGCTTCAGTGTACTTATTTTCATGAATGTTCCATATTGTTGATTCTGTTTCTAAGAGAATGCTCAATAATGACAGATCTTCTATGCTTTGGCATAGGAGATTAGGGCATATATCAAAGGATAGAATGGAACGATTAATGAAAAGACAGATATTGCCATATTTGGATTTCAATGATTTTGAGACATGTATTGATTGTTTTAAAGGCAAAACCACAAGCACAAGGAAAATAAACTCAACTAGAAGCAGTAACTTGTTAGATATAATACATACAGATGTTTGTGGTCCATTTCCAACAAGGACAATATGTGGAAATTTCTATTTTGTTCTCTTTATAGATGATTTTTCTAGATATTCATATTTGTATTTGATTTCTGAAAAATCACAAGTTTTAAACTGTTTCAAAGTTTTCAAATTAGAAGTTGAAAATCAGCCGAACCAAACCATTAAAGTTGTAAGATCATATCGTGGTGGAGAATATTTTGGCAGGCATACAGAGGCTGGACAACAAAAGGGTCCTTTTGCTATTTTTCTTCAAGAGCAAGGCATTGTAGAACAATATACAACACCTGGAACTCCACATCAAAATGGAGTGGCAGAGAGGAGAAATAGGACACTGAAGGATATGGTTAGAAGCATGTTGTCTCATTCCCAGTTACCAGAATTTCTGTGGGGCGAAGCCATAAAGACAGCTAATTATATTTTGAATAGAGTACCAAGTAAGTCAATTCCTTCCACGCCATTTGAGATATGGATAGGTAGAAAACCAAGCTTCAATCATTTTCATACATGGGGCTGCAGATCTGAAGCTAGGCTTTACCATCCAATAGAAAAGAAGCTTGATATGAGAACCACTAGTTGTTACTTCGTTGGTTATTCTGAGAAGTCTAAAGGATTTAAGTTTTATTGTCCTACTTTGCATACAAGAATTGCAGAGACTAATAATGCTAAGTTTATTGAGGATTTCAGCACATCTTCCTCACAGTCCAAAAATTCTTATATTTTTGAAGAAATTGATAAAACTTCAGTTGCATCCTCAGGAAACTCAATATCAATTCCAGTGCCAATTTCATGTTCAACATCTGAGATAGTTACAAATAATGTTCCACAGCCACAAGTATTTGAAGAACCGATTGAGGAAGCAGATGTATTGCCTATTCTAGAACCAGAAGTACAGGCAGAACCTGCTAATCCTGAGCCTGCACTTTGAATATCTCAAAGACTGAGGAGATCTGCAATTCCTGGTGATTATATGGTGTATTTACATGAAGTTGAATTTAACATTGGAGATCTTGATGATCCTGTTTCTTACAGAGAAGCCATGGAAAGTTCTCAATCAACTCTTTGGCAAGTTGCTATGGAAGAGGAATTAGCTTCTATGGACAAGAATGGTGTCTGGACTTTGATTGAGCCTACTGCTGGTGTCAAACCAATAGGCTGCAAGTGGATTTACAAGACTAAAAGGGATTCTCAAGGAAGAGTTGAAAGGTTGAAGGCAAGGCTAGTTGCAAAGGGGTTTACACAAAGAGAAGGTTTAGATTACTCTGAAACTTTCTGTCCTGTGTCAACCAAAGATTCTTTTAGAATTATCATGGCTCTCACAGCACACTTCAATCTTGAATTACACCAAATGGATGTGAAGACTGCTTTCCTCAATGGTTTTCTCAAAGAAGATATTTTCATGAAGCAGCCACCAGGATTCATTGAAAGGGGGAAAGAGAACTTTGTCTGTAAGTTAAATAAGTCAATATATGGACTTAAACAGGCTTCTCGACAGTGGTATTTAAGGTTTGATCAGGTTGTGACTTCATTTGGTTTTGTTGAAAACAGATTTGATAATTGCATCTACATGAAAATGGTGAAGTCCAATTTTATTTTTCTGGTTCTTTATGTAGACGATATACTCTTGGCAAGTTCAAATGTTCAATTGCTTCAAGATACTAAGAGTATGCTCTCTAGTAGTTTTGATATGAA
>NW_007362516.1:19072-29976 GCF_000346735.1 Prunus mume
TTTCTAAGCAAATGGGCTTGCTGGGCTTCTCGATTTGGGCTTATTATTTTTTGGTTGGGTTATCTCTTGGCTAGGTTATTTTGCTTGGGCTTTTGGGCTATTTTTTCTCTCTTGTGCTTACCCACATGTTTGGGCCTAAGAAATGGGCTTGAGTCTCGAGGTTCCCAAGCAACCCGAGACTTTCCGTTTCTCGGTCCATCAATGGGTCTCATGTTGATTTATCACCATCCATGCCACAACCCACTCAAGCAAGCCCCGGGTTTTTTGAGTGGCTTGGGCCCACCTAGGCTTGTAGCGTGGTTGGATGCGAGATAACGGCATGGCATGTTGCTTGGCATATTTTAATTTATCGCCCTTGGGAAGAATCGTTTTAATCTTAGCATGAGTTAATCATATATATATTCTTTTTTTATCGCGAATCATAGCATAATAATTTTTTTATTTAGCACGGCATGTGGATTATAACTTGCATGTGGTAGACCCTTTTTCCTTTCTTTTTCCTTATGGAATATTGTATCGGGCTGATAATTGCTTGGGCCCAATCCATGGATTTTTTTGGGCCTCAACAGTCATTAATGCATCATACAAACTAGTTTTTGTTTTCCAAGTTTACTCTTTTTAAATGTACTAATTTTTTTGAATAACAAGCTAATTTTTTTACAACTTTCTTACCACCTTGTTAAAAAATTAAATAAGAAAATAAAAACTGAAGTGTTTTTTTTTTTTTTCCCCCAAAAGAGAACGTGTGTTTTGTTAAAAACAAAATAAAGATGATAACAATATCATGAAACAAACTTTTTTTTTTAAATGATGTTTTTTTTTCTTATTTAATTTTTAACAATGTGCTAAAGAAGTTGTAACAAAATTTGAATAAATTGAAAGAAATATAAAAAGCCAATACATTTTAAAAGGGTAAACTTGGAAAACAAAAACTAACTTGTGTGATGCATTAATGACATTATTTTAAGTGTAAGGAAAATGACACTTGTCATTAGAAGAAGGGAGAAGATCCAAAAGAGAAGGTTAGAGAGAAGGTTGCTAGCATCCCTCTTATTCATTTGGAGGAAGTTTCCATGGTGGGACCCCGTTGCTCTCACTAATTGCCGTAAATGACAAGACAACATGTAAGTCAAGTCTAACTGATCAGCACATTTATTCATTTGGAGGAAATTTCCACGGTGGGACCCAGTTGCTCTCACTAATTGCCGTAAATGACAAGACAACATGTAAGTCAAGTCTAACTGATCAGCAGGGACGAAAATAGAGTTAAATTGGCCTGGCATTGTAATGCGAAAACAAAAAATTAAACCCTTGAGAGGTTTTCTATCTCTCTCTCACACACACACACAAACACATGGCTTATGCACCAGCAGTTGTGTTCTTACTCTGTGCTTTAACGATTGTAAAAGCTGAAAGAAATCACTCCAATGTTATCAAATTGGGTTCCTCTCTATCTCCGAATTCTAACCTGAGTTCATGGCTCTCACCTTCTGGCCACTTCGGCTTTGGTTTCTATCCACAAGGCAACGGCTTCGCTGTTGGGATACAGCTTGTTAATGATCTTAGTCTGACTAAGGCTGAGCAAAGCATAGTCGTCTGGACTGCACAGCGAGATGGTCCGCTGGTCTCCTCCAACTCTATGCTACTGCTAACAAGAGACGGTCTGCTTCTTCAAACTGAGCAAGGCAAACAAGTACCCATTACCGAAAATTTGTCAAAAGAGGCACGTTCAGCTGCTATGCTTGATTATGGAAACTTTGTAGTCTATGATCATCGTTCTCAAGTTATCTGGCAGAGCTTTGATTCCCCAACTGATACCATATTGGGAGGTCAAAATCTGACTTCTGGCATGTATTTGGTATCTAGTGTGTCTTCAAACAACCACTCTAGTGGACGATATTGGCTGCAGATGCAGACTGATGGCAACCTCGTTTCTTACCAGATAAATATCACCACTCCAGAAGCTTCTTATTGGAGTTCCAACACTCACGGTGACATGACGCTCAGTCTGGAAGTACGGGGGTTTCTCGTTTTGCTTCCTGAAACTGGTACAGGTTCTGCACATCCCTTGGCAAATGGCTCATATGACCCCCGCAATAACAGAACTATTATCTACCGTGCAACGCTGGAAGCTGAAGGGATTTTCAGATTGTACTTGCACAATTACTCTGTGATGAGCCGCAGCTCAAAAGTGTTGATTGTTTGGTCCAATTTGGACGACCAATGTGAAGTCAAAGGTGTCTGTGGCTTCAACAGTTACTGTGCACTCATATTTGGAAAGACAAACAAAACTGAGTGTCATTGTTATCCCGGTTTCAACCCCAATGATGAGTTTCCGGGCTGCTATAAGAATGGTGGTTACGATGGCTGCACTGGCAATGAAGACCAAAGACTGCGGTACAACATGGCTTCCATAGACCATATGTCATGGCCAGGTGACCATCCTTATTCAGTGGTGCGATTAGAGAAGCTACAAGTGTGCAGCGACTCTTGCCTGAAAGACTGTAGTTGTAAGGCAGTGCTGTATATTAATGGCAGTTGCAACAAATACAAGCTACCACTTAGATATGGTAGAACAAGCCCAGGTATATCAGCCACAGGATTCATCAAGGTAGCTGAAACACACAATCTGCAGCCATTGGTGAAAAATGAAACCAAGAATAGTCGTGGCTTGATTGTAATTCTTGCTTTGAGTCTGGGTTCTATTGCATGTATATGTTTTGCCTTTGCAGTCTCCAGTTTCACCATATATGTTTACCGACTCAAGAGGTACAAGAAGCTGTTGGATCATACCAAAGTGGGATTGGCTGAAGAGTTGTTCAGTTTACAATCGTTTTCTTACTCTGAGCTTGAAGACGTAACTCATGGTTTTAAGGACGAGCTAGGAAGGGGCACTTTTGGAGCTGTTTACAAAGGAACTCTGTCAACTAGTAACAAAGTAGTTGCGGTTAAAAGGCTCGAGAAAGTTGTGGAAGAAGGAGTGAGGGAATTCAAAGCTGAAATCACTACTATTGGACGAACTCATCACAGAAACTTGGTTCAGTTGCTTGGTTTCTGTATCGAAGGCTCCCGAAAGCTTCTTGTATATGAATACATGAGCAATGGCTCGCTTGCACGTCTTCTTTTTAATAAAGCCGTGCCTGTGCGCCCTTCCTGGAGGGAGAGAGTAGGAATTGTGTTGGATGTGGCTAAAGCAGTGCTCTATTTACACGAAGAGTGCGGTGTGCATATCATACACTGCAATTTGAAACCCCAAAACATACTTCTGGATCATACTTGGACTGCCAAGATCTCTGATTTCGGTTTGGCGAGGCTGCTAGTCCCAAATGATGAAACAAAGATATCTATTGGAGGTGAACAGAGAAGCACTTACTTGGCACCAGAATGGCAGAAGAACGCCCTGATATCAGTAAAATCAGACATCTATAGTTTCGGTATTGTGCTTTTGGAGACTGTATGCTGCAGAAAAAACATAGAGTTAAAAGTTTCAGCTCCAGATGAGATGATTCTTTCTAGTTGGGCATATAAATGCTTTAAGGCCAGAGAAGTATATAAGCTTGTGGAAGATGATGATCAAAATGTAGATTTGAAGACACTAGAGAGAATGATTAAAGTGGGGCTGTGGTGTGTTCAGGACGACCCAGGTTTGCGTCCCCTCATGAAGAACGTAATCTTGATGTTGGAAGGGACAACGGGTATACCAGTACCTCCATCTCCAGAGCTTCCCAAGCCTGTTGACTTTTGATTAATTAATCAAATCCATGTTTATCAGGCTTTACGCATTAAGTGATATGCATATGAAGATATGTTACGGAATTTCTAGACTCGATATATGGATGTAGCTACTCATCCATATTCTAATTTGGTATGTCTTTGAAATGTAATAATAAATGTCCAGAGTTTTTTTAGGTTTCTCTTGTTTTAATAATGTCAAATTAATGTTCATGTATAAACGTTTCTAGACTTCAAACTGGTTATAATTTCGAGCCTTCGTAGATTAATTTTAAGTAGATCCAACCTTAATTAATCCATAACCCAATATCTAGGAACTTTATAATTAGGGGAAATGGCATAAATTACATGTATAGATTGATGTAGGACAAGGAGGGATAATGTTAATAAGATTGAAGCTTGTTTTTGAAGGCTGTAAGATTATAGTGAGAAAATATTTTTTGGGTGTATTCGTCAAACACTTTTTAGGGTGCTCGTTTGTCATGCAGAGTCGGGTGATATTAGAGAGAGGGATTAAAACACAAGACCTCGAGCTTCAATTACAAGCTCCTTTCCATGATGTGAAATAACTTTAAAAAGTCAAAATCAAGAACATGTACAGTCCACAAGAGCAGTGTAGGGTACACAACAACTGGAAAAATAATGCATTGTTGACTACTAGTGTGCAATGCAGTGACAATTCTTCTCCAAATTAGTGGGCAAACTTTTCACTATACATGCATTTCTTAATCAGTAAATTGTTGTAATTGTTCGTTTTTTTTTTTGGTCAATATTGATTTTTTCTTTTTTTTTTCTTTTTATTGTTATAAAAAAATTCTCCACTAAATTGTAGTAATTACAATTGCTCAGGAAAGCCAATTGCCACTAAAGTAGATGAATATGGCATAGTTGTTACGAACTAACTCTTAGTCAAGTGATAATATAGAGGTTCTAAGTTTGAATACTCCCTCCCATGCCAAAGTCTCTTTAGACTTATTCACTGGGGACGAGGAGAAGGCAGGATAGGGCCACCAGGAGCAGGCTGCCTTACTTTGACATTATACTGATAATTGATAAAGCAATATACTTCTGTTTCATGGTAAATATGATTTTGATTTGTGGTTAATTTGACTCAACAAGAAGACTTGGTCAGTCAACACACCTTAAATCACGTATTTCTCTCTCTCTCATATCTATCAACTTAATTTAAGGAGTGAAAGTAATCCAAGCTTTTCATCTTTCAGTATGGCTTCCAATATTCAGATTGTTGTCTTCCTCCTTTCTGTATTTTGTCTAGCAGGTGACGGAGCTCCACAAGAGCATTCTAGCCAAATAATAAACCCAGGCTCTTCACTTTCTCCCCAAAGTACTCACTACCCAAGCTCATGGCCTTCTTCTTCCGGCCACTTCGCTTTTGGGTTTCATCAGCAAGGAGATGGATTTGCTGTCGGAATTTGGCTGGTGGGAATAGAAGGAAAAACAATTGTTTGGACAGCAAATCGTGACGATGCCCCAGTGACCTTAAATGCAAAGCTGCAGTTAACAAGTTATGGAAAGCTTGTTTTAAGTGACCGAGGACAACAAAAGAACCTCATCATCGTCACTACTAGTACTAATTCATCGACAGACTCTGCAGCTTCCTCTGCCTCCATGCTTGATTCTGGAAATTTTGTTCTGTATAACAAAAGATTCGATGTCATATGGGAGAGCTTTAATCATCCGACTGATACTCTCCTTGGAGGTCAGATTCTGCCTATTGGAGGTCAACTATTCTCCAGTTTTTCAGAAAATGACCACTCAACAGGACGGTTCCATCTCAACATGCAGGATGATGGAAACCTGGTTCTATACCCGGCAAACAGCGAAAACTCACGTGCAGATTCTTATTGGAGCTCTGAAACCTATTTCCATCCTAAGCTTCAACTTTATCTTAACGCTACAGGTCGTCTAGTTCTCATCAACAGCACTAGTAGGGAAGAAGACACTGTTTTAGATTCTGATGAATCGTGCAAAACCAAATACAAAAAGGGTACCATATATCGTGCGACTGTTGACGTGGATGGATATTTCCGGTTGTATTCTCATGAATATGATGAGAGTACTGGAAAACTCCGGCCATCCCTTATGTGGTTGAAACCGGAAAATCCTTGCGATGTTAAAGGCTTCTGTGGCCTTAACAGCTACTGCACATTCTACGACAGTAAACCAAACTGCCTTTGCCTTCCTGGATCTGATTACGCTGACTCCGATCACATGACACACGGTTGCTTGAGAAACTATACTCAAGTAGAGTGTAAAGATGGGAAAGAAAATACATCAAGTTATCACATAAGCACCATGGAGAAGATGGTGTTCGAAGACGCTGCTTATGATCAAGCACAAATGTCGACTGTGGAAGAATGCAGCAGATCTTGCCTGGAAGACTGCAACTGCGGGGCAGCTGTTTTCGACAGTTGGAGTAATACTTGTGCCAAACAAAACTTACCACTCAGATATGTCCGAAGGGATCTCGAGCAGTCTACTACCACAGCTGTCTTCAAGGTCGGCAACATAACGAGTAGTACCATAAGCAACAATCAAAACAATACTAATCTACCCATCCCGGGGAATCCAATTACCACTGTCGTTACTACCACAGACAAGAAAGTGATAGAGAAAATTCTTGTTTTAACTTTAACTCTCATCATATTCTCATGTGCCGCCCTTGCAGTTTCTGCATTTTACATTTTTAAAATCCGACTTCTGCGGTATGAAAGGCTGACAGAGATTAATGGTGATTTGGGGCTGGCTGATGAGGAACTTACTTTGAGAGCTTTTTCATACAATGAGCTCAGAAGAGCTACCAATGGGTTCAAAGAAGAATTGGGAAAGGGCTCGTTTGGAGCAGTTTACAAAGGGGCTTTAAACAAAGGAAAAAAAATCATTGCAGTGAAAAGATTAGAGAAGCTAGTCGAAGATGGTGAGAGGGAGTTTCGTGCGGAGATGCAAGCAATCGGAAGAACTCACCACAAGAACTTAGTTCGATTGCTTGGTTACTCCGCTGAGGACTCAAAAAGGCTCCTTGTGTATGAATATATGAGCAATGGCTCCCTTGCAGATCTCCTTTTCAGGACTGAATGGCATCCTACTTGGAGTGAAAGAGTAACAATTGCACTCGATGTCGCAAGAGGTCTCCTCTATCTACATGAAGAGTGTAAGGCCCCTATCATCCATTGCGACATAAAGCCTCAAAACATTCTGATGGATGAATTTTGGAATGCTAAAATCTCTGACTTTGGACTTGCAAAATTGTTGATGCCGGATCAAACGAGGACTTTCACAGGGGTCAGAGGGACAAGAGGGTACTTGGCACCAGAATGGCAAAAGAACACTCCAATCTCAGTGAAGGCAGATGTTTATAGTTACGGAATAGTGCTTCTCGAAATTGTATGTTGCAGGCGGAACATGGACGTCAATGTTAGAGCAGAGGAGATAATTCTATCTACTTGGGTCTACAAGTGCTTTGTCGGTAGAGAGCTGCATAAGCTCGTGGGTGGTGAAGAGGTCGATAAAAAGACGTTGGAGAACATGGTTAAGGTGGGACTATGGTGTATACAAGATGAACCAGCTCTGCGTCCTTCTATGAAGTCTGTTGTGTTGATGTTACAAGGCATTACTGATATAGCTATTCCTCCATGTCCAACTGCTACCTCCATGTAACTAATGCCTGTGAGGAAATGCTTTCTTCTTATATGCAGTTTGTTAAAAGAATAAGCAAGATTGCTAAGGGTATGGTACCTATACTGGTTACATTGTTGTACTAAAGTATCTAGAATCAAAGACTCATTGAATCAAGAGTCTCTCATGGGTAAATGATTATTCTCATCAATATGGTTCATTGTATAAATTTAATTCAAGCATATTTTCTATATTTAATTTGGGTAACTCTAATGCAGCTCTCTGCATTTTCAACTATCTTAGCCATTTAATTCATGCAATGGCTTAGTCTCTCCGCAACAACACAACTTACTTCTATATCAAAACTCAAAAATCTCCATCTGCACCCTCTTTCCTCTCGCACAATGATTACACAAAATTTTATTTCAAGACGTTAACTGGGTTTGAATTTGATTCAATGAAGCCGGTCCTGAAACCAATTTATAGTTTGATAAGCCTGTACTTCTCATTATGAGATCAAAATAATTATC
The DNA here is from genome assembly GCF_000346735.1 of Prunus mume. The sequence continues at coordinate 26,971 of NW_007362516.1, forward strand.
TTCAGTTTTCTATACACTTGAAAACCATGTAAACATATTCTTGTTTCTATTACTACTTTCTTCCCCTCCGTGAATGGGAGTCTTGTGGGATTTACATGAGGTGGTAGGGATGGCTATATTTTAATCAAAAACACTACGTCACATCAGGTTATCACATTGTTAGGAACCTTCATCATTGCTAAGCTGGATTAGTGATGAGCTGGCATAGTCAGTTTGTTAATTGATTAGTTAAGAAATTAATTTCTAACTGAATTGGTTAATGAGAGCTTTACAGCTATATTAGGCAATTACAGTATCAAGAATGAGTTGTTGAGAATTCTATTTCGATAGTTCAATGAAGAATACATATTACTCTGTGTAATTCTAGGGTTAAGGTTGAAAGGGGTTTAACACACAATCATATTGATAGCTGGTGAAAGTCTTATATAGTTATGCTATTAACTTTCCCTCCGAGGAGGGGCCTTGTGTCTGATTAGGTAGTTGGTAAGGCAAAGCTAACTAAAGCAATTAGGAAGATCAACCGCACCAACCCAGACACAGCCCATACTCCTACCGAAGGCAGTAGTGGGGAATTCTCCGCAATGGGAGAAACCCCGACAGAGCAATGCCACGTGGAGGTAGAAGAGGCAACGAAAGCATTGGCTTTCTTTCTGCTAGTAGCAGCGATAAAAAAGAGGATGCAAGCATTATCTGAATGATCAGGCTTAAGGCTGTAGGTGGCTGGTATAGTCCACTTGCTGCTAAAGTTATTTGCAAATTGACACATTATCTACCACATGATGTGGTATAGCCCTCTAGTCTTTCTCCAATGAGTTTTAACACCCAGAAACACGTTCCCCCAACCCAAAAAGGAGCCATTCATTAGTATTTAAGTCTTCCTCTAGTCTTCATTGATTGATTGGTAAAAGTCTTCCTCTAGTTTTCATTGATTGATTGGTAAAAGCCTTCGTCAAGTCTTATGAACACCCACCTTTGTCCCGCTCCACAGAACAAAGGAGGAGGACATGTATTTTCCTTTTTCACTTATAAGCACATGTATATCCTTTTCTGATAAGTCTACCTCTAGCATTTTCTTCATCATTTAATATGAAAATTACACAAAGAAAGAGCGGAAATTCCATACATTATTTCATTGACTAATCTGTCTTCCATTAAAATTTACTTCATCATTTAATATGAAAATTATATAAAGAAAGAGCGGAAATTCCATACATTATTTCATTAACAAATCTGTCTTCCTCTGGAATTTTCTTCATCATTTAATATGAAAATTACATAAAGAAAGAATGGAAATTCTATACACTATTTCATTTCTATGACACAGCCCATACACCTTCCGAAGGCAGTAATGGGGAATTCTCCGCAATGGAAGAAACCCCGACAGAGCAATGCCTTGTGGAGGTAGAAGAGGCAACAAAAGCATTGGTTTTCTTTGTGCTAGCAGGGGCGATAAAAAAGAGGATGCAAGCATTATCTGAATGATCAGGCTTAAAGCTGTAGGTGGCTGGTATAGTCCACTTGCTACTACAGTTATTTGCAAATTGATACATTATCTACCACATGATGTGGTACAATCCTCTAGTCTTTCTCCAATGAGTTTTAAAACCCAGACACACGTTCCCCCAATCAAAAAAAGAGCCATTGATTGGTATTTAAGTCTTCCTCTAGTCTATATCGTTTGATTGGTAAAAGTCTTCCTCTAATGTTCATTGATTGATTGGTAAAAGCCTTCGTCAAGTCTTATGAACACCCACCTTTGTCCCACTCCTCAGAACAGAGGAGGACATGTATTTTCCTTTTTCATTTATGAGCACATGTATATCCTTTTCTAATAAGTCTACCTCTAGAATTTTCTTCATCATTTAAAATGAAAATTACATAAAGAAAGAGCGGAAATTCCATATATTATTTCATTGACTACTCTGTCTTCCTCTAGAATTTTCTTCATCATTTAATATGAAAATTACATAAAGAAAGAATGGAAATTTCATACATTATTTCATTTCTGTCTGCTTTTTTGTTTATTTCCCCAATACACGATATGCACTCGTACACATCAATAAGTTCATACATAATAGAAAATTGACATACCAGTTAAGGAAAGGCAATGTGCATGCGATGAAGTGCGAAATGTAAAAAATTCCACATGGAAAAGAACTAACTGTTAGCGTTTGTTTCATTGGATGAAATAGGATCCTTCACTAAAATACACACCTAAGAACTATGCTTGCAAAATCAATATTACGTATTAATACCTCCTTTAACTAATGCTTTTGGTCTTGAGCATCCAAGAAGAGGAGCAACAAAAATAGAACTCGAGCAATCTTATTTTCATAGGAGGATTTCTATAATATCATGAACATGCCCTTTATGGAACCGAATGACTCAAGATATTACAATCAAGGCAGACTTTCTGAAATTCAATTCCAACTTCTAAGTTCATAGTTACTACCAAAACAAAAGGAATGAGCCTAAAAACATCATGATCCAGGGAAAAGTGATGGAGCTTGAAGATCTGACGTTCCCAATCAGGAAACCTCTTCTAACACAATTTTTCTTTTTGGAACTTGATCTCAACTGGTGCCTTGCTGCCTTTTGGGAATCAAACTCATCAGTAAAAGCACTTTCTATATAGATTTCAAACTGCATCTGAGTTCCCATAATTCTTTTTACATCTCAACTCTTCTCAAAAACCTTGAAAAACCTATGTGAATAAAATTCATGGAAGGACAGGCGGTGAACTGCAATAGTGCATCAATCAGTCAGGGGCTTCCTCATAAAGACAAAGGACCAAGAGCCTCTACCAGATTGGGATCCTACACGGTTATACCATGCTTTTAACCCATGTACCAGAATCTTCTACGGTTTGGATTGTGCCATATCTGCAATGTTTAAGTTTATTTTCGGTTAAGACTACAATGACATTTGCACTTGCTCACAGCCCTTATCCTCTTCTTTCATGCTCCTCCTTGACCTTGAAGAGAACACTCAGCCTCCCATATTGTT
>NW_007362516.1:44031-75533 GCF_000346735.1 Prunus mume
TGGGAGCAGATATTTTCGTCTCCAATCACAGCTCGCCACGTGGAAAAGAAGATTATCTCTTTTAATTAATTAATTGAACCAGTTTATCTGGCCAATTAATTAATTGGGATAAATATCTTAATTAACATGATATTATCTTTATTTAATAAGATAATATCATTAATTAAGATATTATCCTAATAAAGAGAAGATAATGTCATTATCTCAGATATTATCTCCATAAAAAGAGATAATATCATTTAATTAAGATATTATCTCCATAAAAAGAGATAATATCATTAAATCAGATATTATCTCAGTCCGACTCGATCCCTACGAATTTGGGTAGAGAATAAACTCAGCATATTCTCTACGAAACCCTAGCCCCGAGGCTCCTATAAATAGATGACTTCATTCATCATTCAAGGTACGTCTAAACCTACTCCTAATACCCAAGAAAAATACCCGAAGCTCTCTCTTTCTCCCTCTCCACTCTCCATATTTTCTCCAAACGGCTCCGGCCACCACACACGGCTCCGGCCGCCCGGTTCACACCCTACATAAACACTACTCCGTACCCTTTGCTTAGCTATTGTTTTCTTACAAACACTCGAACTAACTTAGGCATCGGAGGGCCTTTGGCCAACACCCCCCGGGTGTGGTCTATTTACTGCAATTTGTTTTACAGGAATCGAGGAAGAGAGAGAAGGAAGATCGAAGGTTGAAGGATCTAGAGGCGAATATTCTCCCGTGAGATTATTTGCACAAACAGAGTTAATAAGAAATCTAAAGAGGCTGGTCCTAAATTGATTCGGTCTCTCTGCAGAAGTTGGGTATTTTTAAGGAAAATGCTAGAGGCACCAACTTTGGACACCAACTCTCTAATAGAGCGTGGGTCCCGGTGTATTGGCGGGCCCTACCTCTATTAGGGAGTTAGTGCCCAAAGTTGGTGCCTCTAGCACCCCCTTATTTTTAATTTAATTTAATTTATGCGTGTAATGAAGGCAAAGAGAGATTTTTTTTAAAAAAATTTATTTTATTATTATTTGACTTTATTTTTTTGTTTTCAAATACTTTTTAAAAATTGAAAATAGAGAGTTATTTATAGTTATTGTGATATCCCGTTCCTAAATTAATATTTAATTATTAAAATATTCAAGTAAAAGGCAATTTTAATCCGGGGATATTTTAATGGGTTTAAAGTTGACTTTTTGTTTGGGAAAGAATTTGGGGATTTGGGTGGTACCGTTACGTAGAGCTCTACGATACGAGTTCATAGACATGCGGCACGCCCAATTCTGAGTTATAACGAATGAGGAAAGGTCTAGAAACAAAAAGGACGTAGTGGGAATTTAAAAATCTGTGATTGCTACAGTACTGCTACAGTACCGGCCTCCTATTTCTCTTCTTCTTCCTTGCGATATAACGAGATTTCCTGGTTTTTTTTTTTCTCTTGGCAGCCACTTCCATCACTTTTTTTGGCGTCGTCTCATCTCGGTTGCCATCGCAACCTTCACGAAATATCTTCCCCTCGTCATCCTCTACAAAACCCACCTAAGAGTCAATCTGATTCGTTGACGATGAGCTCATTGTGAAGCTGAAAAGGGTTAGGTTTTTCCGGCGATGTTCTTGCATTTTCTGGCAATGAGCTCTTTGTGCTCTATTTGTTTTTGTAGGTATTCTAGATCAATTTTGAGGTTTTATAGTTCATTCATTATACCCATATTTGGCCTACGGTTTCGGCTCCGTTCCGGCTAGTTTCGGCCACTTTTTGGCCATGGTCCAAACAAAAGTTGCTCCACTCATTGTTCTGATCATGTGGGTATAAGTCTTGACCGGCAGTTTGGAGATTTTCCAATCGCGGGAATTACTATGGACACTCGATCGCTGCCGGCGCGTGGGCTACTTTATGACTAGTCTTTGTGTCCTAAAATGATCCCCATGTCGTCCTGAGCACGAGGTATGCTCGGATTTAATTTTGGTTATCTTTTGATTGTTGATCTGAGATCACATATTAGGTGTTATCTAGGTTCGATATTTTTGGACCGTTGGATCAACTCCACACTACTACATTTTCCCATTTGCGTGACGAAAGAACTTTCGTCGCGCAAAGTACAATTTCATCGTGCAAATATCAGCGCAACAAATAATTCGTCGGCCTATATCGTTGCTCAAAGATCGTGAAGAAAGACTTTGCGCGACAAATTTTTCCAATTGGTCGTGCAAAAACGACCGACGAATGCATTCGTCGCACCAAATATTTACGGACGATAGAGACCTTGGTCTCAGAATTATTTGCGCGACGAAAACATTTGCGTTGGTGAAATTTCAGCGCAATGAAAAACATTTGTGTCAGAAAAGTTTGCGCGACGACACAAAGCCGTCGCGAATTTTGTCTCACAAGCTATTTCGCAACCAAATATTTGCGTTGGTGAAATTTCAGCGCGACGAAAGACATTTGGGTCGTAAAATTTTGCGCGACGAAATATGGCCGTAGCGCATTTAGTCTCACAAAATATTGCGCGACTAAATATGCGCGACGGAATGCATTGGTGTCATAAAAGTTTGTGCGACGAACATGTTCTTTCGTCTCATGAGCTATTGCGCGACAAAAAAGGGTTGTCGTGCATTTCATCTCACCGTTGATTGCGCGACAACTTTTTGCCGTGCACTTTCTTTTCGCGAGACGAAAGTTTTTGTTGCACCAAGAAAAATAATCCTTACGCGACGAAAGATTTTTCGTCGCGCAAATTTAAAATATATTTTTCCGATTTAAATTTATTTATTTTATTTATTTTATTGCAATGAAAAAATGTAATGAAGAGATAAATTTGACATAAAATAAATGTATAAAATACAATAGAAATGTTTAAAATGTAAAAGTAAAAAACTAATGAAACAAGTTTCCAAAATCTACGTGATCTTCAGGCGAATGCGGCACGAAAGTCTGGGCATTGTCGATAGGGGCAGAGGTGTGGTGGCCATGCTTGGGTTGGATGGGCTCAGAGGTTGACAAGGGAGTAAAAGGCGTTACTGGAACGCTGGCCTGGGCGAGGGACTGAAGAAACTGTGTCATCTGGGCCATCTAGGTTTCAAGGATAGTCACCTTTGCCGTCAAAGCAGCAGTCGCCTGACTGGTTGCTTGCGACGATGACCGGGGTCTAAGTTCCCGCCGACGAGCATTCCCCATCCCTCGACAATATGTCCCTGGGCGCCTCCCAAGAGTCTGATCCAAGGTTTCTGTCAGTATTTGAAACCCTGCATCATGTGGAGGATCCACAAACTCGAGCGGCATATCAGGAGAAAGCTGGGAGGTGGACTCCTGAAGAACCAACTGGCTCTTCTCCATCATCGTCGTCTGTTTAACATAACATAAAATATTAATTAAAATGTTCATATAACAACTATGAAACTTGAATGTGTAATATCATAATTAAGATTAAAGACTACTTACATGAAGGGACTCAGCCAACTCATTCTCAGGGCGAACGTAAACGTCTCTAAAGACGTCAATCTCGGGGAATTTGGACCCCCCTGAATTGAACAATTCCAAAAAAATGTTTGCATGAAAAAACCAAATAATATTATTAAAAATATATTAAAAATGAAATAAAAAAACAACTTTATTATTACCTGTCGCCGCTCCTCGATCCTATAGGAAAAGGGTCTGGAACCTGAATGGTGGAGAAGAGTCTTCTTTGCCCTATTGCCCTTATTTGCTTTGGCCTGCTTCTGTGATAAATAAAAAAACGTATTAGTTGAAATTGAAATGAAATATTAAAAATTAAACAAACATTAGTAAAAAAACGTGTAATAATTATCAACTAGCGATAAGAAATTACCACAAAATCGGACTCCTGAAAATGACCGCAAAGCCTCTCCCAACTATCTTCCCGCCCCTCCAGCTCCTTCGGGCAACCGTCCTGAAGAGCAACCTGCGGATCATCATATGTTTGAAAATGGTGGTGCAAGTCGCTCTTCCACTGCTTATGCCTCTCAGCAAAGAGTCTGTTGATGTACGCCAACATCTCGTTGTCAAGGTCCTCCAAATTGTAGTTCTTCTGCAATAAATTCATTACATTCATGAAGTATTAAAACTATATAAAATGTGAAGGGAAAACAATTCAAAAGTAAGAAACATACTGACAGTTGGGAGCACACTGCTATCCGCACCTCGTTAGGCATGGCCTTCCAAGACTTCCATTTCATCGGGCAATGGGTCCGAACAACGTGACCAATGTCGTGGGCCAATGAGCTATGTTGGTCCTCCGTTGGTGCAGCCCGATGCTGCTCGTCGTATCCGATATTGATACGACTGTTGGTCACCCGGGTAACCTTTGCCGTCTTCAACTGGAGACAAGGTCCCCGGGTGTGCCTCTTGGCTGCAAAGAAATATAAATGTAACGTTAAATAACAAATCGTACTAAAATCTTGGCCTGAAACAGCCGGAGTTGAAGGAAATATTTACCTGTTTCTGACTCCGACGCACCAGCAGCGGAGGTCGAAGTGGTGTCGGTCATGTTGGGGGGGCGGTGACGCCGCTTGGGGTTAACAGGCTGCGCCACTGACGACTCTGATGACGCCGGTGCATAGGGGACCCGGGGACAAACCGCCATGGCGTGCACCTATGCTGGAGTAGTGGCATCTGACGTCGTAGCCAGGGGAGGCAAACTCGATGCAGTTGTCACCGCCTTACGACTTCTGATAAGGTTTGACATCTGCAAAACTGAACAAGCATTTAAAGTTAAAACCTCCTTGGCCACAAGATTATTTTAAAAAATAAAAATAAAAACCTCAATAACTAATGAATAACAAATTCAACATATATTCAATCACCAAAATACCAATAACTCACTCTCTTATCTCTCTTCCCCCAACTCAAAAAAATGCTACAATAATTCAAACACCAAAACTAAAACAGCATGTGAAAACAGCAAAAAAATCACATTAAAACACATAATTCAAACCACCACAATAACTATCACTCTCAATTTTTTCAATCGAAACATAAAACCCTAAACCAACCATCAGACTAAGCAATCTCAGTAGTTAACAAAATAAATACATAAATTCAAACAGAAAAAAAAAAATTCACCCGAATATATTTAAAATTGAAAAAAAATACAAAATAAAACCCTAACAAAAAATACAAAATAAAACCCTAACCAAGCATCAGACTAAGCAATTTCAAAACTAAACTAAATAATTACATAAATTCATACAGAAAAAAAGAAGAAGGATTCACCCGAATATATTTAAAATTGAAAAAAAAAACAAAATAAAACCCTAACCAAGCATCAGACTAAGCAATTTCAACACTTAAGTAAATAAATACATAAATTCAAACAAAAAAAAATAATAATAATTCACCCGAATATATTTAAAATTGAAAAAAACAAAAACAAAATAAAACCCTAACAAAAAAATTCAAAATTAAACCCTAACCAAGCATAAGACTAAGAAATTTCAACACTGAACTAAATCATTCACAAATTCACACAAAAAACAAAATAAACCCGAATATATTTAAAATTGAAAAAAAAAAACAATGGGAGATTATACGTACAGACAGAGGCTGCGAGAGGGAGGCGGTGGTGTGACTGGCGATGAGGGCTTTGGATTGGAGAAAGCGGGAACGAATTTGGGGTCAGAGAGGGGGAAAGGAAGCGAGAGAGCTGCTGCGTCGACTTATGGAGGCTTGGGAGGCGTCGAAGTTTGGAGGGAATGGCGGCGAATGCAGGGTCTTGGGGCTGGCGGCGGAGGTATGGAGGCTGCAGAAGGACGGAGGAATAAAGACGGAGAGGGAATGTGTCACATTTTTCAGAAAAAATATTGGGAAGTTTGCGCGACGACGAAAAAAGGCGTCGCGTAAGCTTTTTTTTTTTAACTTGCGCGACGAATAAAAGAAACTCGTCCTGAAATTTCAACAGGGTAAACTTGCACGACGAAAAATTACGTCACGCAAACAAAAAAAAATTAACTTTGTGCGACGAAACCAAAATTATCCATCGCGCCAGTTCGATACTGTAATCAGTGGGAGATGGACCGCCAAAATTTCAACACCTTGCGATACGAAATAATGCGTATGACAAAAGATTTTGCGACGTAAAAAGTTCTGGTGTAGCGCAAAGTTAAAAAATATAACCGTGCGCGACAAAAATACATTTATCCGTCACGCAAAGACTTTTCTATAAGCGGGAATAAAATCGCCAATATTTTCCGAACCTGCGCGAAAAATATATTATAAACTACTTTGCACATGTTATGTATTCATTATCTATTATTGACAATTTTATATTAGGATGAGTGTGCATAGCTGAGCAAATGTTATTACTTTATGTACTTATATTGGATTCATTGTAGTGTGAAAATAGTTCAACCTGGTGGCACCAGCTGTCCCCCTTTTTCAAAAAAAGAAAAAGAAAATAGTTCAACCTAATTAATGGATTAAAATAATTCAAAGTTAAACCTGCAAGTGCATGTATTAAACAATAATATAGGGTGCAAGTAAAGGATCATTTCCAGAAATAAATAACTTAAACTAATGAAACTCCTACAATACGATAATTGTAGGTTACCTTAGGGTTATGGCAATTGTAGGTTCCATTTGGGTTACATAATGTGTATGTTACATTAGGATTATGGAATCTGTAGGTTACATTAGAGTTACATTAAGATTATGGTAATTGTATGTTATATTAAGATAAGTATAGAAGAATGATTATACTAGATTGTAGGTAGAGTTCATTCACCGGCTTATCATACTAGATTGTAGGTATGTTATATTAAGATAAGTATGGAATGAGTAAAACCAACTTTTTTTATATATAAAAAAGTAAAAGAAATTATTGCCAAAAACATCATGACTTTAGGATTTAAATGAAGGTAATGGAAAGCTTGTATTTATAGGATTTAAATGAATGTATAGCTCGTATTTATGTCGTAATTAAATTAAAATGGTATGAAATATTTAACTCATTTAGAAGCTTACGATTTGTAGAATGAGAAAATAAAACAATATACCGTCACTATCATGGCAAGTCGCAAATAAATTACATTATTTACATGGAAAGTCGCAAATAAATTACATTATTTACATGGCATGTCGCAAATAAATTACATTATTCATCATCTGAACTATAATAATCTTCGTTACCATCGCTATCATCACTTTCGGTCTCCCAATCCTCCTCCTCCTCCTCTTCATCCTCCTCGTCCTCCATAATTACATCATCGTCGTTGTTTGGGCCCACAATTGGATCGTATCGTGGAAGATCACCGAGGTCAATTGTAATTGACTGAATCGGTATTTCTCTTGAAGACACTCCTTCAAGCTGAAACAGTTCTTGTATAACATTTGAATCTAGAAGTGTTTGTGCAACATTTTCCATGGAAGATTCCAAACGTTGGTCAACAACGTCGACGTCGTTGTCAAATGGGTCTAGTTCTAGTATAGCATACACATTCCTCTGATCCATCTGCTGAACAACTTTCCAACCATGTCCGGCTTTAGGGTCATCTAGATACACAATCTGTTTTGCCATGTTTGCCAAAATGTAAGGGTCGTCATCATACCAAGTTCTATTAATGTTCACAGATAGTAACCCATGGTCGATTTTAACACTTCTCTGCCTATTCGGGTTCGTATCAAACCATCGACACTTAAACATGATTACTTGGTATTGGTCCTTGTAAAGCAATTGCACGGCAGTTGTGAGTTTGCCATAGAAATCAATGTCCGTATTTTCACCTCCACCTGGGACATGGACACCGCTGTTTTGCGTACACAACTTGTCATCTCTTGCAGTCCCCAAAAATTTGATGCCGTTAACATTGCAACCCGAGAATAATTCAGCGCTAATTGGGCCGAATGCCAAGTGATATAACTCTTCACTGTAAATGGGGGAATTCTCTTATTTCAACTTATTCACCTAATATTATCAAAAAAATTCACATGTTAGTTTGAGAAGCATAAATACTACAATATATATGTCAAATACAAAACACTTATAACTTACATATTCCAAAAACCATAGTGGAAACAATTCACGGTGTTTCTTGGAATACAATTGTGATGGATGTTCTCGCTTCATCATCTCTTCATGCTCATCCAAGTATAGGATTATCTCATCACAATTGTTCAGTACGAACCAATGGGCCACCTCCATGTCATTTTCGGAAAATGCCTCTCCTCGTACAGGCTCTCCAAAGGGTCGTGTGCTTTGGGCAAAAATAGAAAGTTTCGCATTTCTCACACCTCCGTCATTATTGCGCTGAGGACGATTGAAAGCCGTGTCCACATCTTTTAAATACATTCCACAGAAAGTAAGTGCCTCGTATTGAACCCAAGCCTCTATAATTGATCCTTCGGGCTTCACTCTGTTGCATACGCTTTTTTTCAGCTCTCTGAGAAGCCTGCAAAAATAAAACAATACGATGCAATTTAGGAAGTAGCAAACATATGATAATTATGCATACACAAATATGGAATGATTATATACCTTTCTATTGGATACATCCAACGGTAGTTGACTGGACCAGCAAGCAATGCCTCTTCTGGCAAGTGAACCATCGCGTGAATCATACTTGTGAAGAAAGCTGGAGGGAGTATCATCTCAAACTTGCATATGACTTGGACAATGTCATGGTGCAACTGATTAACGTCTGTCCTTCGCAACGTTTTTGCCGACAATTGGGAAAAAAATCTGCATAACAATAGGATTAGCTTGACTACATCTTCCGGCAATAGGTGTCGAATCCCCACAAGAAGGAGGCATTGCATAAAGACATGGCAGTCATGGCTCTTTAGTCCAGTAAATTTACCCCCGTCAACATTCATGCAACGTGCGATATTAGAAGCATACCCGTTAGGAAATCTTACAGTCGATACAAACTTGAGAAACTCTTTTTTGTCATTCGGTTTCATGGAAAAAAATGCAAGATCCCTTCTAGCTTTATGACTGTCCATTTTCATCCATAAACCCCTTCGTATGCCCATTTTTTCCAAATCCAGACGAGCTTTGATCGTGTCCTTTGTCTTCCCATCGATATCTAGAATCGTGCCCATCAATGTGTCAAAGACATTTTTCTCAACATGCATAACGTCGAGATTGTGCCTCAATGTTAGTTTTGACCAATATGGAAGCTCAAAAAACATAGGCTTGTGCGTCCAATTCATATGTGTAGCAGGTCTGGTCCGACTAAATGTTTTCCCCGAACAGAGCAAAATTCAAACGGTTAAGCTGTTCTAAGATCTCATCCTCGGACCACTCTCTAGGTCTAAGGCCATGCTCTTTCTTCCCGTCGAACTCTTTATCCTTTTCCCGCCACTCGTGGTCCCATGGCAACCATCTTCGATGACCAAGGTAATAAACTTTTCTGGCGTGCCAACTAGAAGTCACATCTTCCTTGCATATAAGGCATGCCATATAACCCTTCGTGCTCCACCCAGAAACCATTGCATACGCCGAAAATTCATTCACAGTCCACATAACTGCTGCCCGCAAAGTGAACATCTTCCCAGTGGATTTATCATACGTACGCACACCGTTTGTCCATAAATCCTTGAGCTTATCAACCAACGACAGTAAGTAAACATCGATTGACCTGCCGGGATCCTCAGTTATTAAAACAGTCATCATCATATATTCCTTTTTCATGCACTTTCAAGGCGGCAAATTATATGGGAATACAAAAATCGGCCAAGTGCTGTGGTGTTGGTTTAGAACCCCGTACGGATTGAATCCGTCAGTGGCAAGTCCCAATCTAACATTTCGGGATCAGCAGCAAACTCAGGGAACTTTTGATCGAACTCTTTCCATGCTTCCCCATTTGCAGGATGCCGCATCACATCGTCATCTACCAGTTTTTCCTTATGCCATCTCATATCTGTGGCAATATGCTTCGACATATACAATCGATGCAACCTAAGTTTCAAGGGCAGATAACGCATGACTTTTTGTGGAATCTTAGTCATTCTATTCTAAGATGTTGTTTTGAACCTCGACTCATTGCATATAGGGCATGTATCCAATGTTTCATACTCTTTGTGGAATAACATGCAATTGTTTTTGCAAGCATGAATTTTTTCATAACCCAATCCAAGACCATTCAACACCTTTTGTGCCTATCGGTGGTCTTTCGGCAAACAATTGTCCGTCGGAAGCATTCTCTTAAAAACCCCTAAAAAGTAATCGAAACACAGCTTCGACATACGATACTTTATTTTTCCGTGCATTAGCTCCACAATGGCCGTGAGAATAGAAAAGTTCTCGCACCCCAGGTATAACTCTCGATTGGAATTTTGTAATAGTTTTTCATACTGTTCGAACTCTGCACTGTCCATTGATGTAGGCACGTCATCTTCCCCCTCCTGATTGCTGCTGGTCGATGCAAATGGAAAAGCATCATTTAGAATATCCATGACTTGTTCATTAGGATCCACAATAGGTTCAACATTCTCCACTCTTGACGGGTCCAAGTGCTATATGTCTCAATCATTCCATTCATTACCAAATAAAATTGAACATTTTCAATTGTCTCCCACAACGTGTTGTTACACCTCCGACAAGGACAACAGATTCTAGTTGCACCTGAGTTGTGTGCCTGTGCAAAGGCAATAAAATCCTCGATTCCATCCAAATATTCATCTGCACACCTATTCGGGTTCTATATCCACCTCCTGCTCATAATTCCTGGAACCACAATCACAATACAACAATCATGTTGTATTCGTACAAAATCATAATGTCACCTTATGCCTCCAGTAAGGGCTCTATCCTACTCGGGAATGCATAATCATATCCCATAATTTACGACTACATGAGATTAGATTTTGACGTTGATGAATTTCGGCAGCATCTCGACACAGTTCTTGAGGTGTACCATAGGTATAAAATACCTACGTACCACCCGAAGAACGTATCGAGATGACACCGAAATCTCCACAATCGAAACCTAATCCTGTAGTCGTAAATTACGTGATACGACTATGCATTCCCAAACTGTCCAAATAATGGGACAATTCAAGAATTAATTGGACCGCAGTCAAGCTTTAGCATCCATGCGCGAAATCCAACTAACCTCAAATAGGAAACTAAGTTTGACTTAAAAAAAATGTACAAAGTTAATTTCAATTAACTTCGTATATTAACATGCATAAATTTAACAACATAATATAAATATAATTTCACAAAACAATTTAAACATAATGTAAATAATTTTATATTTTTAAATTATAAAATGACGAAAGTACCTTATTAATCGTTCTCCAGTAATCGCTAATCACATATAATATCCATATAGACAACGAAATTAATGGTGTCAGTATAAATTTACATTAAAACTTTTACACTAATGACAAAAAATACATACCCACCGAACGCAGCAGAAGCAAAGGCAGTTCAACTTTTACACGAAATGAAATTGACGAGTTTTGTTTGCTGAAATCGTTTGAGAGAGAGGGAGAGGCAAGCTGCAATTTTTTTTTTGCAGTTTGCCTCTGCAATGGCTAAAACCGACGAAGTAAAGGACGAAGGTTTGCGCGACGAACAAGTGTTCGTCGCGCAAAAGCATAAAAATTTGCAGGACAAAAAAAATTTCATCGTCGTGCAAAATTCGTCGTGCAATTAATGTTTTCATCGCGCAAGGTTTTGCCGACATTGATCTTTGCGCGACGATAAGAATATTTTTCGTCTCTCAAGTATTCATCGCGCCAAGTCATCTTGTCGTCACTAAATATGTCATCGCACAAGATGTTGGAACGTTTTTTAACGCGACGAAACCTATTCGTCGTTACAGAGTAAGCGCGACAAAATAACTTATCTCGTGGTGCAAGAATTTGGTGCCAAAACCTAAAACCTGCGTTTTTCTTCCCGCTTTTTTTTTGCGCGACGCCATTAACTATTGTCGCACAAAGCGATCTTTTGCGACGACATTTGTTGTCACGTAAGGCTTTGGCGCCAAAAAAAAGGTTCCCGGGTTTTTTCCCTACCTTTTTGCGACAATATATTTTTTTTCTCGCGCTAAGTCTTTTTGCGCGACGAAATTTTGTCGTCGCTCGATTTTATGCTACGCGTAGTTTAGGGTTGTCGCGCAAACTCTCGTCGCGCAAATAGTGAAATGTAGTAGTGCCAATTTCATAAATCGTGATATAGGCATCTCTAGGATCATATAGGAATTTGCTGATCGTGAATCGGAGTTCCGGATATTTCGATTCAATGACTTAAAGTTTGCGTTAAACGGTAACTGTATGATCTTGCGATTGCGAGCGATCCGACCGTTCGATTCGGACCAAACTAGCAGGACATATTTATTAAA
Source organism: Prunus mume (assembly GCF_000346735.1). Next base: position 56,329 of record NW_007362516.1, read on the forward strand.
CCTTGTTGAACCCATAGGAACTCTTGGATCGAAGATCAGAGGTCATGGGTCCCGCAGGCCCGGTTGACTAGATTTGAAAAGTTTGACCACTCGGTTGACCGAGAGTCTTCTGAGGTAGTTTCATCCTTCAAGGAGTACTAGAACGATCTTATAAACGAGGCGTGACTGTTATGCGAAGTATTTTGTTTATGTTTGGCTTGACTACTATGTAATCGCTTTTACTTTTTAAGGATATTATGTTTGATTGTGTAAAGTTGGGAACAGCTTATTCACCGAATTTTGGTGTGGATAAGACATTAATTGAATCTAATTATATGAATTATTTAATATATACTCAGTGGCTTGAAATCAATGAATCATGAATGCTAGTTCTCAATAGTATGTGGTACAAATTTAAATGTAGTTAAGAACTGATTTTTGGAAAGTTGATAAAAGATTTGGAAAATGGATTTGTGGAATAAGGGAAAGCTTATGATAAGTTTCGATATATGGTTTTCAAACCCACCACAAGAGTACCCCCCCCAGTTGTCTTTGAAACAGTTTTGTCAATTATGACAATGCCCCATGAATTTCGGGGACGCCTGAACCATGTGGTGCGAGGATATACATTCTCAAGCTGACTATATGTCCCCCTAGTTCTGCAAGGAGCGCAGCTCAGGCTGACTAAGGGTCCCCTGGGTCTTGCAAGGAATGCGGCTCAAGCTGACTAAGTGTCCCCTAAGTCTTGCGAGGAATTCAGCTCGAGTTGACTTTGTGTTTCCGAGGCCTGCGAGGATGTGTCGCTTATGTGACACTTGAAATTTACGGATCATGAATGGGGGTACGCCTAGGTGGAGAGTATTTAAGTTTTGAGATGTTTTAAACTAAAATTTATGATTTTATCTTGGTACTTGTTGGTGAAGGTTTTAATATATGTTTTCCAACTTATGAGACAAAGATTAAGAATTTCCTAAGGTTTAAGGATTTTATATAATTCACAATTATTTTCGTAAGTGATATGTTGTTTTTACATGTGAAAGAGGGAAACATATTTTCTTTAAATTGTTGATATTGACATTAAGGTTTCACGTGGTCAGTGCTATTTTAATAATTTTCTCTTTTTCCTGCTTATAAGTAATAAGTTAATTATATAGATATATATATTTATTTGTGCACATGTGGGATAAGTAAAGGATTGTTCTAACCTCAATAGCCCTTGATTAAGTTTCAGTGGATTGATCTGAATTATTTATGAAGGTTTCTCGATTTTATTTGTTTAAGTTACCTTTGTTTACTTAGAATTTATGTAAAAAGAACTACGTATGGCTTGATCCCGTAGTAAGGGTACGTAGGCAACCTAGAGTTACTAGGTGTAGCCACAAGATCAAGTGTTGAAAAGTTGTTCAGTTATGTTATATTGGAACTTGATAACATATTCTTATTGTTCTAAGAGTTGAGACCAATTTCAGATGGGAAAATGATTTATTTGGTATAGAGAGGCCTGAGGCCATTCAAAGTTATTTGCATGATGCATGCTGAACGATTGGGATTTAGTTTTCAATATTAATTGTATATTTACAATTGGAAAGTTTTTGGGAAATGTTTGTTTTACAAGGGAGACTCTGCCGATTTTTTGGTAGAAGTAGTCAAACCTTAAAAGAATTGTTGAGTCTTAGTTAGAAGGGCAATTTGGTCAAGTGTGCCAGGTGGACGAGCACAGAGTTCGGCGCAGATTCCAAAGTGAAATTTGGGTCGGGTCCTGTCAGTTATAGTCAAAGACATGTGTCAAGTTTTTACGAGGGTGGTGATGGTACACATTGAGTTAAAATGGAAAGCAAAAATGGTCCTTTTTAAATTTTTTTTTTATATGTAATAACAATTTATATATACCATGTAATAGGAAGACTGCTGGATTTGAATTTGGGATGCTGAAAGTAGGCTATAAAATGCGTGCAATGTCTAGCTAGCTTGGTGTAATAACCCAATCCTAATTGAATTTTTAATTTTTAATTTATTTTGGTAGAAGACTATTTTGCCTCTAAAATATTTTATAGGGTTAAAAGTTGACTTTTGATCAGGGTGGAATTTGGAAATTTCAATTGTACCGTTGCATAGAGCATGTTGACTTTTGATCTGAGTTGTATTGAGAAAGATACAATCAAAATTCAAGTAGGTGCAGAACCGTAATTTTGCCAAATTGGATTTTTAAAAATAGAATCTTTCTCTCTCTCTCTCTCTCTCTCTCTCTCTTTCTCTCTCTCTCTCTCCCCTGTCACACAGAAAACCCCTGCCAGTTCGAATTTTCTTCCAGTTGCTGCCATGGACCCTTGCCGCCGCCACCATAACCCGCCACCGAAGTTGGGATGGGACCAAAAGTGATCGCCGCAGCTCCCTCTTCCCATCCCGACCTTCCTCCGCAGCCAGCAACCAGCCCAGTCATCGGGAAGTTCAAAAATTCGGCCGAAAACCACTTGGTTTTTCTCAAGCTCATTCTTCCTCCTCCAGCCACCAAATCTGACGAGTGTGGTATGGTTTCTCACTTATTTTTCGAGCTCTACCTAATGGCTAGGTAGGATTGGAATGATTTCTAGCCTAGGTGGTTCAATTTACAACCCTAAGTTTGGCTGGTTTTCCAATCGGATTTCCGACCACTTGTCGTCCGAATTGGATGTTACTGTAGTTGAAGAAAGTGTTCCACTCGTTGAGTAGTAGCTATAGGTGGAACTGTGGCCCTCGGTTTGGAGATTTTCAAGCCATCGGTATCGCTTAGGACACCCATGCGTGTGGGCACTGTAGCGGAAGGGCATTATGTCCCAATGTGATCCTCGTGTTGTCACGAGCGCGTAGGTGTGCTCAGATTTCAATTTGGATATCGTTTGAGCCTTGAAAGGATTTTGCCTATTCTGCGATTTCTGGGTTTGATATGTTCGAACCGTTGGATCGTCTTCAATTTAATATATGATGGCCTAGGCACTCCTTGGATTGTTTAGGAACTCACAGATTGTGAATCGGAGCCCCAGATGTTCCGATTAAATTGTTTAAGGTTTAGATAAACGTTAACCGTTCGATCGTGAGCGATCCGACCGTTTGATTTAGACCAAATTTGTAGGGCAAATAGAGTAAATATTGTTGAACCCGTAGGCACTCTTGGATCGGAAATCGGAGGTAGTGGGCCCCGTGGGCCCCGTTGACCCAATTTAGAAAGTTTGACCCTCGGTTGACCGTGAGTCTTCCGAAGTAGTATCGCCTTTCAAGTACTACTAGAATGATTGTGGAAACGAAGCTTGACTGTTTATGAACTATATTGATTTTGTGTGAATTGCAAGTTTACGCTATAGTGTTTTATGATATTCCTAGGTGGTATGATATTCGAAGTTTATCTTGTTACTTAATTATTGATTATTATTATGAGAATTATATAAGTATATGTTTGGGTGATATTGGAGTATTCAAATGTTGATGAGATATTATGTAATCGCTTTTGTTTTCTAGGGATATTATATTGAGTTTGGTTGTGAAGAGTGGGAATGGATTGTTAATTGGTTTTCGATGTGAATAATAAATTAGTTAAGTAACTAAGAACATATTGATAACTCATATATTTATACATTTATACCATCCATTTCTAGTCTATTTGTGATGTTTTTGAGTTAAATTTGTTGCGTTTTACCCTATTTTGTGTTAGTATGTAGTTGCATCTACTTTAGGATCAAGTTGAAGGAAAAAGAAATGAAAACATGCCATTTTTGGAGCTAACCCTTGTTCAAACGTGGAAACAAGTTTCGTGACCTGTTTTGAAGTCCAAATAGAGAATCCAAGGCGAACCTGGCTTGTTTGAAGACTAAGAGCAGAATGGGAAAGCAATGGGGATTTTTAGCCTGATTTGGAGGTGCCAAATAAGGAAAAAAGGTGCAAAATAAAGACTGATTTGTTAGGATCTCTTTGAAATATCTTGCAGCCTCTTTTACCCTATAAGAACTTGCCTTTTAGCCACTTTTATAGACCCTACTTATTTTGGATGAATTTCACAACCCTTGACCTACTTCTTTTTGTTATTCTCTCCTTTCACACACACTTAAACCCTAGTCGTCCATATATTTCCATCATCAGGACTCATCGCAGGAGGCTGTTCTTGGAGAAGTTCAACATCAGAATTGGTTTAAGGGTTTCTTCTCATGAATTTATTTTCACTCATGTTGTTTATTTTCGTTTTAATCTCTATGAACATGATGTGTAACTAAATTCATAGCTAGGGATTTCGATGTAGCCTTGCAACATTGATCCATGTTTCTAAGTTAAAGTATTCAGTTCATCAATCTGCTTCTTGTTTCATTCACTGAATCTATTGTTAAATTTGTTTGTCAATTTTAATGTTTGATCACCATTAGGGTTGCCTACAGATTATATGGACAAGGTTATAGTAAACATCATGCTTAATCTTGGTAGACATGTGAATGAATGAAGAGAATGCTATGCAAACATCCTGCCGTGTATTTTCTTTGGTTCTTTACCGTTTTCTTGCATGCTATTGACTCTTAACTTGGAACCAAAATTGAACATCCCAATTAGGTTGCATATTAGGAGAATTTGATCAAAACCACACATCATATGGCTGATCATATATATGTAAAACGAACTCTGGAAATAGGTTGGTAGTTGGATACAGTTTAATTTTATAAACATGGAATTAGTTTTGCAATGGTGAATTTGAAATCCCTAGTCTCATCCTTATTCTTTCTACATCAATATATCATTCACTGCTACATTCTTCTTGCATTTTAAGCTATTTTTCATTTACAACACAAAAACTACTTTCAATTTGTCACTTTCATTTTTAGTTAAGGTTCTTTCAAAACTAGTAATTTATAGAGGTCTAATCGGTCTCTGTGGTTCGACACTCTTACTTGTACCACTATACTAACCATATATTGGCACTTGGAAGGAACACAACACATATATATATATATGCAGTTCTCAATAGTATGTGGTGTTAATTCAAAGGTAGTTGAGAACTGTTTTTCTGGAAGTTGAGAAAAAGGATTTGAATTATGGATTTGTGGAATATGATTTTCAAACCCACCATAGGAGTACCCCCCCCAGTTGCCTTGAAACAGTTTGTCATTTATGATAATGCCCCATGAGTATCGAGGATTGCGGCTCGGTTGACTTGGTGTCTCCAAGGCCTGCGAGGATTACGGCTTGGGTGGACTTGGTGTCTTCGAGGCCTGCGAGGATTGCGACTTGGGTGGACTTGCAGAATAATATTGGAATTGACGGATTACTGGAATTGATGGTATATTGTGGGAATTAAATAGAAAACCATGGAATTGAAGGAATCTTATCGGAATTGATGGCATATTAAAGGAATTGACGAAAAATAAATGGGGGGTACGCCTAGGTGGAGAGCATTTTGGTTTTAAGAGGTTTAAACTAAACTGATGATTTCATCTTGGTATTTTTTAATAGAAGTTTTAATATCTATTTTGTGATTATATGAGACAAGAATTTAAGGTTTCCAAGATATAAGGATTTTCTATAAATCATATCTATTTTCTTATGGAATGAATTTGTTTTACATGTGAAAGAGGGGAGAATATTTTACTTAAATCGTTGGTAAGGTTCTCGTGGTTAAGGTTATTTTAATAGTTTTCTCATTTTCTTACTCGTTTGTAACAATTTAATTTTATATTTATATAAATATAAAAAAGTGGAAGAACTACATGTGGCTTGATCCCTTAGTGAGGGGTATGTAGGTAGCCTAGGGTCCCACCCAAGTGCAGTCGCGGACTAAAGTTACTTATGGAAAGCTAGTTTCACTTCTTTGGTTGTGAATGAGTTTGGTATCGACCTTTTCGGTGGTTTTAAGCTCTATTGAAAACGAGGCTTGAGTGAATGAATATTGACTTCTCCGTTGGACTAAGTGAGTGTTTTTAAATTGTGGGTGTGGCCAAGACAGGCTTGAAACCGTTTTGGATCGTTGTATGAATTGGGCCGAGTGCTTAAACTACTTATGATTGTGTTGGGTGTTAAACGTTGCTTGATGGAAATTGAAAATTTATCTTATGTTAATTATGGTGAGCAGGCGTAATTTAATTCGAGTTCAATAATTGCTTTGTTAAATCTCATTATTTGACTTAAGGGTTTCGCTGGTGGTTCTGTTTTGAATTATTGAAGGCCAGAGGCCTTTTGTAGACTGCTAGACAGATAACCTGTGCATGCTGCTAGTTGTGGATATTAACTGTGTTTTTAATAGGTTGAAAATATTTCGGAAACGAGTATTTACAAGCCACTCTGCGAAATTTTTGGCAGAAGTCAAATTTGAGATTAATTTTGGTATTTGTTAGAAGGACAATTTGGTCAATTGTGCTTGACACCTGCCAGGTGTCGGACACGCACAGGGTTCGACTTAGATTCCAAAGTGGAATTTGGGTCAAGTCATGTCACTTGGCCCCACACTAGCCTGGCACTAAGAGGGGTTAGCTTAGGCCCTACTTAGTCAAGGGTTTTTCTGGTCCTGCAGGTTGAGCCCATGGGAGGGCCATAAATGTAATCATAATTAAATAAAGGCAAAATTGTAACAATGGTCCCTGGACTAAGGCCTAACTTTACTTTGCGTCCCTCATATTGCTAAATTGTTGATGTGGTATTTTAATTATGCCTCTAGTTACAGAAATAGTCTTTTCCGTCATCTCAGTCAACTTTTTCGTTAAATTTGATGACATGGCATGAACGGTCCTACTTGGCATGGGCAAAAATGTCTTTTCACACATTAAAATGATTAAGCCGATTTTGAAAGTGAAATCTTGGCATTGGCAAAATTGTCTTTTCACAGATAAAAAGGATTACGCTGATTTTAAAAGTGAAAGTTATCAAAGGTTGACATCAAACGAAGGAAAAAGCAAGTGAAAGGGGAAGGAGAAAAGGGGAAAAGGGGTAGGGTTTCTTGATTACGATGTTTCAAAGTGAGATTTGTGGTCAAAATGTGATGCATGAAAGGTACACAGTGTTGATTGAAGTATTAGTCCATTATTGAAGATTTTAGGGTTCGGTTTTGAGACAATCGAAAGTGATAGTGTTTCGGTGTTTACAAAGTGTTTACAAAGAGACTTCACATGGAGACAGTGTTTAGGTGGTCCAAAGACCATCCAAAGTATGGTAAGTTACTACAACTTTAACTTAGTGCGCTGAATATTTTATAGGTTTATGCTTTGTCTGCATATGTGTGATCCTGTGTTGCTGCCTTGGTTTGGCTAAATGTGTGGTCCTATGTTGTTACCCTGGTTTGGCTAAATGTGTGGTCCTGTGTTGTTGTCCTTGGTTTGGCTATATGTGTGGTCCTATGTTGTTGTCCTTAGTTTGAGGCAAGAAAATGTGGTTTCAAAGCTTTCAAAATATTGTTTTTTGGTCAAATGTTGTAACCAAAGTAATATTGTTTAACACCACCAAACATTGTGCAATCATCATCTCAGCTAGTTTTAAGACCACCAAACACTGGCCAATCTTCACCTCAGCTAGTTTCAAGCCAACGTAGAAGATTTAATCTCCTGCAAAGAGGATTAGACCACCCAAAACTGGCCAATCTTCACCTTAGCCAATTTCAAGCCACGGTATCATATTTGAATCTCCTACAAAGAGGGCTAGACTTTGGAGACCATGATTATGTTCCTAAATCCAAATATTATGATGTGTAATTGCTTGAGTTTTTGGTTAGGTGGGAATTTGAAAGTGATGTTTTCAACAATTTGGTGTTTTGCTGGTTAGGTTTGATGTTTGGGTTAGGTTTTGGAACCATCTTTTGCCATCCAGGGCTAGACATTGGATATTGGTTGGAACTTTGTATTTGGAAGGCATATTTTGAGCATGAACTCTGATTGAAATTTGGTTATGTATTTGGAGTATGCAATTGGAACTCATGTAAATTTTGGAATCAAGTTATGCAATTGTCAAATTATCTCTTAAGTGATGTTATTATACACTTACACATTACAATGGCACAAATGTCACAAATGTACCAAACTTTGGATTCAAGTTATGCAAATGGCACAAATGTACCCTACTTTGATTCAAGTTATGAAATGACACAAATGTACCAAACTCATTACACATTTCACTATTTGATCATCAAATTCTCTGGAATTTTTTTAGACAAATTTAGAATCTTAATCATCATCATTGCAACCATGAAACCAAGAACCCATGCCACAAACAAACCCACCCACATTAGTTTCCCTCTATGTCGATACACCATAATTTTCTCATCCATTTTCATTCTCTGCCTTCCTAGTCTTCCAACTATTGCTGTCAATTCCTTGTTTTCTTGCTCAATTGCTTTGAGCTTATCTTTTAGTCCTTCATTATCTTCTTTTATTTGATTCAGTTCCTGCTCCATACCTCTCATTCTTCTTAGCAACCTAGGAAGAACTTCCTTTCCTCGTGGGCATATCTCTTCATCCACCCACTCCTAATAATGAGCTTTGCCTCTATTCTTCTAAAGAATTTTCCATATCCAGGGTTAGATCTAAAATCCACGGACCAAAAAACACAAAATTCGAAACAAAGTGACTTACCCAATTATTCTCACAAGCCTCAAATCTTCTCCAAGATTCGAATCCATCCATGAAGTCCATCTTTTAATAGCTCCCCCACAATCACAAAGCTTCCATGTGTTATGGCTCCCCGAACTCTACGACATCTCCTTTCTACTCTCCCTCTGTACTTTTTTTTTTGGCCAAATGCCCTAATATTAATAGAAATGCCTGAGATGGCATTAAGTTTAGAGCATAAATTTGAGAGGTTGCTTATATGGACATGCCTCTGTTCAATCCAGCACTTAAAAAGACAAATATACCCTTAAATTTAACTGAAAAGTTGAATGAGGTGATGGAAAGGACGGTTTCTGAAACCGGAGGCATAATTAAAGTACCACGGTAACAATTTAGCAATATGAGGGATGAAAAGTAAAGTTGGGCCTTAGTCCAAGGACCATTGCTACAATTTTGCCTTAAATAAATACAACCATTATTAATATTAATCTCATAGAGGGGGTGGTCTTTTGGCATTATACCATCCATTTATCCTTATTTTTTCCTCAAAATTTTGAGAAATTTTCACTAGTCGATATTCTCCATCTGTCAGCCAAACTCGAACCATGGCACTGACGCACAAGGAGGACCGCACTCACCAATGTCACTTAAGCTTGTTTTGTGACATATCTCCATTATTTTTGTATTTATAACATGTATGTTTGTTATTATTATTACTAATAACCTCACTAATAAGTCCCTCAAAAGACTTTGAGAGGTGTTGGTTGTTATTATTATTACTAATAACCTCACTAATAAGTCCCTCAAAAGACTTCAAGAGTTGTTGGTGGCGCAAGCTAGGGTTTATAGGTGGTTGGCATTTAGGTTTTTTCTTAGGCCGTGTGGAACTTGAGCATTCTAGGATTTTCAGTGTGGGGCATGGTTTTAGGCAGCTAGGGCTGCTGGTTGCAATCTTTGTTCCCCTCTCTCCGTGCTCTTTTACTGTTTTTGAGGAATTAGTCTGCAACAATGAGTGAGCTAATAAGGTGATGGAGGCCTACCTCGAGGGGTCTCCCTGATGTGTTCGTTGAAACATTTGTGGGCTTGGCATTTGATAAACATTCCTATTATGATTCTCTTATGTTGGAAGTTCGTCAAGCTAAGAGGCCAATCTTGATCCTCCTATCCTCTCGGGTAGGAGTCTAGATTAAGACTCAAGGAGATCGTATTTGGTACTTATGCTAGCTATGTTCTGACACTCATGAAACGCTGTTCTGTACATCGAACTATGCGTGCATAGGATTTTTCTTTGACAGTATTAGTTTGTGGGGCTTGGAGTTGTGCTTTGTTTTGTATTTTTCCGTGTTGGACTCTCTTGTTAGTCCATGGCTTGTATGGTACTCTTTCCTATCCTGGGTTTGTCCCATATAGTTTTCCTAGGAAGGTTTTAACGAGGCCAATGTACTCTGAAATTGGTACTTGGGTGAAGGGGGTAAATTAAAACCCCCAATGGACAGATGTATGACAACAATGAACCTTTCGAGGCATAAGAAAATCAAAAGAAGAATTTTTGAAATAAAGATTTTTGGATTTTGGGTGTGTTGATAAATTTTTGGGTTTGAGTGTTCAAACTTTAGATCCAAATCTTGTTTTTGGGAAGCTTAGGCCAAGGATATAATGTTGGAGTATGATTTCGAGCCTTAAAGATGGTATTTGAGGTGTGTTGAAAGAGACTTTCGAGAAAATTATGAAATGCTGTATTTTTCTGGAAATTTCAGTTCATAGGCCTTAGTTTGGCTCTCGTGTTCCTTTGATATGTGAAGTATTGTTTTTTATTTTATTTTATTTTTATTTTTATAAAGGCTTTGATGTTTTGGAAACTAGGAATAGCAAGGGTCAAAACCCTCTAGATTTCACTGATTTTGGTTAAGTTTTGGGGGATCAAATATTGATGTGAAGTTAGGTTTTTCAAAACTGCCAAAACAGAGGAAGCTCGAAAACGAAAAATTTAGATTTTTGGGTCTGTCTTTGGGTTCAAATTTCTCATTAACCGTAGCTCCATTTTCACACATCTTTATATGTATAAAAAGCTGATGCTATTAGCTTCAATTTGAGTATAGTCTTACAAAGTTTTGCTATTGTTAGTCAAGCGAAAAACAAAGTGGAAAATAGGAAAAGAAAAAGGTCTTTTGGGGAAGACGATGAATAGTACCATGCAGTCACCACATGTGTGTTCAACGCATGTAGTGCAATGTTGGTGTCGTTCTTCATCCTCCCCAACTTTGTTTTTCATTTTAATTACTTTGATGTTGGTTTTTGGACCATTCGAGACTCATAACTTTTTGACCAAAAATTATGTTAAGCAAAAGCACTAAATATTATTTGTCCCTATTGTTCTATTTAGGCTTAATTGGAAACAGAAGAATTGGAAGGGTAATTCGATAATCTTGCTAGTCAGACACGAGGTAGGGTTCCCTGATTTCCCGATGATTGGGCTATGTCACTTTTAATCTTGGTGCTTATTTATAGTACTATAAATATGAATACTATTATTTATTTGCTCAGTGAATATTATGTGACGTTATTTGAATATTATTATTGATGTTTCTCCGTGGATATTATTTGATGTTGGGTGAATATTTTTATTCATGTGATTAAGCCTAAAATATTATTCTTATTCTCTGTATTATTATTCCGCAGAGATAAATGATGTTTGCATTGCATTTTTCATATGCATCATAAGTACAGTGGTATTGAGGTGTGTGTCGTTTGAGGTATATCTAAGGGGTGGGGAGAAGACCTTAGATATATTTGAGTAAAAATGTAGAATATATTCAGGTGACGGGAGCAGGGCCTCAAGTGAAAAATGAAAGTTGAGAAATTCATAAATAAAAGAAAATGGGTTAAGGGACAGATGAGCACTAGTTCATATTTTAGGGTATTCAGAGTCACAGTGATAAAACGCATGGTATGGGACATGCATGCTTATTTCCCTAAGGTATGTATTAGTGAGATTAGAAAGGAGTGAATTCATGGCATCACCGCGTATGCAAATTTATTTAGAGTGCTGCTATTTCCACCCACTTATCCTATTTTCTCAGCCACCTTATCTTCCCACTCACCATATAAATTTGAAAAAACACAATCTTATCTTTCCACCCACCATTCTTAAAACACTACTACAAAAAGTGACAAAGACGACCAGAAAAAAATGACGGTTTAAGGAAAAATCGTCGTTTTTTAAAAGACGACGGTTCAATAAAACCGCCGTGTAAGAACAACTTAAACAACTAAAAAATGGATATTCCAATGGTTGTTTCTAAAAAACGACACACCTAATTAAAAAAGCGACGTCTTATTGAACAAGGATTTCAGCAGAGTAAAATCTAAGCCAACAAAGAACGGCAGAAGGTATGAATAGACCGACGTAGAAAGTAAAGACGACGGTGTAAAAAAAAGCCGCCGTTTTTTACTCAGAAATTAACACGACCAAGTTTTCGAAAAAGGAGCCGTATAATTACAAATAAATCCACGGCGGTATAATACAAAATACAGCCGTATTAAATTAATGTACAACGACGGCAAAGATAAATTTATCGACGTCTTTCTTGTATAGTTATACGACGGTACGTATTATAAAATTTACCGTTGTATTTATGCACTTTATGTGTCTACCCTGATATCTAAACCTTTGTCTTAATAATATTATTTTTTACTATTTATTTGTTGGATTTTGTTATCCTACGATGGTAAACCAACTAATGACAAAAATTGTAAATAACCACGACCGTTTACTTAGAAAACCGCTGACATAATCATATTTTTCTGAGATCCCAAAAGATACGTTGTGAACTTAAAATTACCATCGTATTTCTTAACTTTATACGGCATACCTTATATTTAAACCATCTTCTTAATAGGAATTTTTTTAACAATTTATTTCTTGGATTTTGTTATCCTACGTTGGTAGATCAACTTAATGACAAGAATTGAAATAACCACAACGATTTATATGGAAAACCGCCGACATAATCAGATTTTTCTGAGAACCCAAGGGTTACGAAATCTTACCAGATGGAACTCTGTTCCTCATCATAATCGGACCACAGAAAGACAATATTTTAGAGGTTAATGATGTATGTGTTTTGTGTCTTTGAGATACACAAACGCACATACACATTAACATCCAAAAAATTGCCTATGAAATTTGACGACGGCAACATCCAAACAATTGCCTCCTAAAATTTGACGACGGCAGCCACATATTTGCATTCAGAGAGATAATTTTTTGAACGTTGGTGATGTGTGTATGTTTGTGAATCAGATACACAAACATACACACACACACACCAACATCCAAATAGATCTGCCTCCTAAGATACACAGATCTACCTCGTAAGAGGTGAGATAGAGAAAAGGGCAAGAAGAAGTTGAAATCATTGAAAATTAAAACTGAAAGAACTCGTGAAAAAAAACTCTATTTATAATTAAAAAATCAAATTCAAGTCGGTTATATTACACTTAAAGACGTTTAACAAAAAGAATCTACGTCGGTCCGTACCAACCCTTTAGACGTATAAAATACTTCCCACATCGGTTATGGTATTTTCATGATGTAGTATAGACATATTAGGGCGGTTTATTAGCGCGAAACAAATATATTGCGTCGTCTTAGTCTCAGAGCAAAAAACCAACGACATAATCAATTAAGTAACTGACGTAGAAATGAAAGACATCGTAATTATAAACCTACCGCCATCTTACTTTAATATACTACAATGACATCTGTGGAACAAAAAAAGACGACCAAAAAAGACGACGGTAGAACAAAAAACCGTCGTTGTTTTTATATTCGTATTTAGATGCTGAGGCAATTTTATTATTTAATTTTAATAGTTTGGTCTGTTCTCTTTTTGCAGGACTTGGATAGTTCAAAGCATTGACAATGTCTTCATCATATCTCCCAGCAACTACTGATTCGATTGCTCAGGCTTTAGAGGCCAAAGCCCCATCTGAAGCCATTTTTATTCTTTATCGCATTCTTGAAAACCCATCTTCTTCTTCTGAAGCTCTATGGATAAAGGAACAGGCTATCACAAATCTGACGGATCTTCTTAGACAAGAAAATCGAGCAGAGGATCTTCGTAACCTTCTCACCCAGTTGAGGCCTTTCTTGAACTTGATTCCCAAGGCGAAAACTGCAAAAATTGTCCATAGTATTATTGATGCAGTAGCTAAAGTACCATGCACATCTGATCTTCAGATTTCCCTTTGCAAAGAAATGGTGCAGTGGACCCATGCTGAGAAGCAAACTTTCCTTCGACAGCGAGTGGAGGCCAGGCTTGCATCACTTTTGATGGAAAGCAAGGAGTATTGAGAAGCACTAAGTCTCCTATCAGTCTTGATCAAGGAAGTGAGAAGGCTAGATGACAAGCTTCTTCTTGTGGACATAGATTTGTTGGAGAGTAAGCTCCATTTCTCTTTGAGAAAGACAATGTGTCTTTGAGATACACCAAAACACATACATCATTAACATCCAAATTATTGTCTCTGAGATGTAAGAGAGAGTGATGATGCATGTGTGTTTGTGAGAGAGGAAGACGAGCCTCCAGAAGAACTTAGAACCCTAAATGAAAACTGAAACTGAAAGAAAGCGTCAAATTTATACGATAAATCTTTAAAACCCACGGTGGTCCTTACACACAAATCGCCGTTTAATTTAAACATCCACGTCGGTTATTCTTTAATGGAATCCACGTCGTATATTATAACATAATCCACATTGGTATGTTACAAAAACACGACGTGTTAAATCTATGTACCATGACGCGAGAGTTTAATTTATCGACTTATTATTTTGGAGTGTACTACGACGGTACCTACAACACTACTGTCATAATTTTTCTATTTATACGTCTGCCTTCTCTATAAACCGATGTCTTTCTTTTATTGCTTTTTAAAATTAATTAATTTTTCTTTTATTTTGGTAATATCTTTCTTAATATCTATCATGACGCTATATTAAAAAACCGACATTGAAGAAAATATCGTCGTGGAATTATATATAAACACGGCATTTTATGAAAACTAAGGTTCGTTAAAAAAATTTACTAGGGCGGTGGAAACATATACTGACGTTTAATATATAATACTAGGGCGCTTTCTATTAATCACGTCGTTTTATGAAACGGTTTGTGAATATATTCAACTTTTCGTCTACCTAACTTACACTTGCACTGTTTCCAACCCGAGAAAAAAATTTCAATCTCCGAGAGAAAACTTTTCGTCTTTTTTCCTTCTTAGAGCACTGTCGGTGTATCTCATCGTCTTCCTCTCGTCTTTATCATTGTCTTTGAACTTAAACACCAAACTCCGAGAGAAAGCTTTCATTGCACGCAAAAGGTAAGCATTTCTCACTATTTTTGTTGCTGTTTTGCATGCTCATACGGTTTTTGTTTTGAAAATCTTTTTACCTTGTTTCTGGCGAAAATCATTTTAATTCTTTCCAAGTTTGATAAAATATACAGACAAAGAGGGAAAGTTTTCAACTTTTAACACAACTCTGTTTATTCTACTTCAACTAAATAAGACGACGGTAGCTTCTTATTTACGTGGTTAGATTTATAGACCACGACGGTTCGTCAGTTATCCTACCGTTGTCTGAAAGTTGTTCTAAGTTGTTTTTAAAATGACCATCGTTTTTTTATTTGATTGTCTAAGATATATTCATTGCAGGTTTGATTTCTCTGAACCAAGATTTTTGTTTTTCCTAATTTGATAAAATACAAAGACAAAGGAAGAAGGGTTTGGAACAACTTCACTATTTTTGTTTTCCATCTTATATAGACGACGGTATCTTATTATTCAAGTTGTGTGAATTTTCATACCATGACGTTAAATTAATATTAACGTTGTTTGAATTTCAATATCATGACGAAATATAAATATTGCCATAATAAAGTCTTATTATGTCTTCTGTTATATTGTTACGTCATTTGAATAGAAGTACTACGTCCAAAAATTTTAAAAAACGTCGTTGTTTGAAATGAAAATCTAAAATATTTTCACCTGTATGTCTGAATTTGCAATCACTTCTCTGTTTTTTGTAATTATATTATAAGATGTTGGTGGTTTAATATTAACGTCGTTTTAATGTATTAACCATGTCGTTGTTTAAGTACCGTCGTTTTAAAGATATATTACGTCTGATGTTATGTTATTGAGTCGTGTGAAATGTTATCATATGTCGTGTTTTATAAATAACCGTCGTTTGTTTTCTTAATTTTTTCCTGAAATATTTTCACTTGCAGGTTTGATTTGTCTGTAACCATGGTTTCTCAAGACCAAAGTAAGGACTCTGGCTCGAAAAAAAATGGAGGTAAGGAGCTTGGATTAGTAAATCCTCAACACAAGTGCTTGAAGAAGATGAAGTTTGTTTCATCTGCTAAGACAGAACCAGGCAGCACGACAACATATTCTGAGGAGCCAAAGTCAGGTCGAGGTATAAGCACAATGCCTCGTGTTGTTAAGAGAAAATATTAGAAAATCAAGCCAGTTGTTGAGTACAATAAAAGGGGGAAAGCATGTGGCCCTGCACATATTGAAATGCAGTCCTACATTGGTGTGTTGGCACGCTCCAGAGTCCCACTTGTGAAATCCTGTCACACCCCAACCCTTGGATTTACAAAATCTTGGGTTACGATGTGATTCACATCTTAATTATAGAATTGAATACAAACTATAACTAAAATGTGAAGAAGACATTTAAATAAATAAAATAGATATTTCACATAAAATATTCAGCAGAAACGCGGAAACGATAACGTTTGAAACCATAAGAATTTTACATTATTTTACAAGTTAGAACTACTCGAGAGTTCACTTAAAGAGTAGCTCATTATTCAACCACAAGCTATGTTACATTCTATAGACATGCCAAAAATCATCACAAGCTCTAGATTTCAGGTTCGGTACCTGCAAAATCTATTAGGGGGTGAGCGAAACCACAGCTCAG
Organism: Prunus mume; assembly: GCF_000346735.1. Next base: position 72,844 of record NW_007362516.1, read on the forward strand.
TAGGGACATAAACCTTTTTACTATAAATTGACATAATTAAATTAAGTGACAAATAATCAAGCAGCCAAATTTCACATTATTAGTAACAATGCATGAATGCTCTTCATCTAATCCCGTTAATTCATATAACTGGACAAGCAGACCTGCACGTCCCATACCATGCTTATACCACTTGGTCCCGAATGCCCATTTATATGAACTAACACCCATTTTAATCATCCCATAATTCCCCCTTTTGTTAGTCATCTTGTCTAACTCCCTTTCGCCAGTCCCGAATCACCCAATAAAACTCATGTGCACTGTGGGATCCCTGAGACCTGGTACCTGCCAAGAGTTAGACTCAACTACACAAAAGATCATTCCCATTACCCTCTTTTTCCACCATTATTTTCTCAACCCAAGAACTCCAAATAATTTCCATGACATTATATAGTTCACATATCTCATAAAAACAATGTAATCATTTAAATATCACCAATGTACATATAATCATGCCCACATTGTTCAAACAACTAAGAGTACTTAAATCAAACAGTATTATGTATAATATTATGCTCATGAAATTTAATTAAATCAATCTCTGAAAAAGGCCCCCCAAGAAACCCCTACCTAAACTCCAAAGCTAGCTCCAAATTATGAAAACCCAAGCTAAGTACCTCCTCCAAGAATTTCCTTACTGCTCTCTCTCCCTCTACGTTTTTTCTTCTCTCCCTCTAAGTTTTTTCTTCTCTCTTTGTAAGAACTTTCATGCAGGTAAAAATGCTTTCGAAAAAACAAAGGAAGTGTCCTATTTATAGTAAAACTCAAGAGGTTTCAAATTGTTCTAATTGGTGGAGAGGTGATGACCACGTGGGAACTTGATCTCCAAGCTTAGGATAGCTATTTATCAAATTGCCAACACCTCATGCTAAAAAAAACTTAGTCATCTCAATAGAATGACACTTGGAGTCTTAAAGTGTGTTTGTACAATTTATCTAGGCCACTTCAACTTGGTCGGCAAGGAAGAGATAAAGTTAAAAGCAATACACAAACTTATTTCTAATATTACTACTACTTGTTTCTTTTTTTTTCTTTTTTTTCTTTTTTTTTAATAACTAAGAACAAAATCTAAAAGTATAAAAAAACTTACTGGAATCAGAGAACAATTCTGGGTACTTTTTACGTATTTCAGTTTCTAATTCCCATGTAGCTTCTTCTGTGTTCCCATGTAACCAAAGAACTTTAACCAATGATATTATTTTCGTACGTAACACTTGTTCCTTATGATCCAAAATTTGTATTGGTCTTTCCTCAAATGATAGTTCTTCATCTAAATTGAGCTCTCCCCAATCTAGAACATGGGTTGGATCAGGTTCATACTTTCGAAGCATAGAAACATGAAAAACATTATGTATATTCGAAAGTTGAGGTGGTAATGCTAGCTTATAAGCTACTTCACCAATCCTTTCTAAGATTTCAAAGGGTCCAATAAACCTTGGTGCTAATTTTCCAGTCTTTCCAAACCTTTTTACTCCTCTTCGCGGTGAGACTTTAAGAAATACATAATCCCCCACATTAAAACTCAATGGTTTCCTTCTTCGGTCAGCATAGTTCTTTTGTCGGCTTTGAGCAGTTAAGAGATGTTCCTTGATAAGTTTAACTTTTTCAGTTGTCTCCTGTACCAAATCAGGTCCTAGTAACACAGTTTCTCCTACTTCAGTCCAACATACAGGTGACCGACAAGGTCTTCCATATAAAGCTTCATAAGGTGCCATTTGAATACTAGATTGATAACTGTTGTTGTAGGCGAATTCTGCTAATATCAAATGATCTTCCCAACTTCCTCCAAAATCTAGAATACATGCTCTCAACATGTCCTCTAAAATTTGAATGGTTCTTTCTGATTGTCCATCAGTTTGGGGATGAAAAGCAGTACTAAAATTTAGTTGCGTACCCAATGCTTTCTGTAAGCTTCCCCAAAATTTGGAAGTAAACTTGGAATCTCTATCTGAAACAATCGAAACAGGAATCCCATGTAATCTTACTATCTCTCGAACGTAAAGCTTTCCAAGGTTTTCAGTGGACTCTGTTGTTTTGACTGGTAAAAAATGTGCAGATTTGGTCAAACGATCCACTATAACCCATATTGCATCTCGTCCCTTTGGAGACCTAGGTAAACCTGTAACAAAATCCATGGTTATATGATCCCATTTCCACTCTGCTACTGGTAATGGCTGTAATGAACCTGACGGTTTCTGATGTTCAGCTTTCACCTGCTGACATGTGAGACACTTTGCTACAAATTTTTCTATATCTCTTTTCATACCATTCCACCAAAAGTTACGTTTCAGGTCAAGATACATCTTTGTTCCTCCAGGATGAATTGTATAGAATGAATGATGTCCTTCTTTCAAAACTTCTTTTCTCAGATCAGAAATTTCTGGTACATACAATCTATCCAAATATCTTAATCCACCGTCTGCGTGGACATTCCATCCATCTGGTGTCTCTCCAGTTGTAATTTTAGTTCGAATGTCTTGAGACACAGAATCAGATTCTTGTGCCTCAATTATTTTTCCAATCAAAGTGGGGTGAGTTACTAAATTATATAGATATGCGTGATCCTGGTGCATACCTACATACAAGTCAAAATCATAGAGAGATTCTACCATCTTCCACCTTTGATCATATAAACTGGCTATGACTTTTTG